>CALNHX010004211.1:0-132339 GCA_940337035.1 Agriotes lineatus | reverse complement strand
ACCACTCAGAATACCCCGCACCCGTAACCCGTCGGACAAGCTTCTGGGTGAACGATCATCGTTGATCTTGGGATGATTCAAAGATCCTGCCGAGATCCATCTCATACTCAGATAGCGGCAAAACTCAAATACAGGAGCATCGTCGTACTGATAAGAAAAGCGGAAGATAATATACATCAACCTCGGTAGGATAGTGGTCAGTATCCTCGCCTGTCACGCTGCAGACCGGGGTTCGATTCCCCGCCGGGGAGAATTTTTAAAGATTGCATTGGTACACCAAGTTATCTGAACAAATCCTTACATATAAGTCATACGATAAACACGAGCCAGAACTACATTTTTTAATATCTATCTATAAATTTAGCATGACAACACATTTTTATTAATAACTTTTCTTGCATTATAAGAGCTTCGGCTGAAATGAAAAGCGAAAATAAAGTGGGCATTCAATATACAAATATAGGTTTTCTTCGACGCCTTTTCAACCATAACCGGGCGAAAAACCTCGGGAAGAAAAACCCCGGACGTAAAAGCCCCGGACAAAAAAGCCTGGGCTAAAAATTTTCTGGATAAAAAACCCATGAAGAAAACTCCACCATAGTACGTGTACAGGGTGTCCTATTCTAAAGGGATTAAGTTGGAATCTCTATTATTATTAGAACTAAAGGGGTCAACGTTTCGAGAGAAACATGATAATGAGTGAATTCGAATGTTTCTTTTGCTTTATGAGCTACAGTCGAAAAATTAAAAATTCAATATTTATATTGAACGTCACAGTTCATTTGTTTGTCAAAATATTCAAACAAAGTAGAGATCCTTAATGATCTTTTTACGTAGATTAATATAATCTAGCCAGAATTAATATTTAGCCTATAGTTTTTGAGTTAGGACCTATATTCTATAACATGGTTTCTCTAAATGCGAGTCGTAGTTATCAACAATATTAACCGTCCTTGGATTCTACATAATTGCTATTTTTTCGGGTGTTTTTAGTCCAGGTTTTTTTATCCGGGGGGTTTTCAGTCCGGCCATTTTGTGTCCAGGGGGTTTTCAGTTCGTATTTTTTGTCCGGCAGTTTTTCGTCCTAGATTACTTCGCAACGTACATCACAACACTGTGTCATCTTCGGTAGTGTTGTGGTCAGTATGTCATGCCAACTTGTCAAGCGGTAAACAGGAGTTCGGTTTCTCACCGGAGAGAATTCTTTAAAACACAAAAGAATGAGAATATTTATTAAGCATTGTACCAACTCAATAATGACAATCTTTTGGAATACTATTTGGCTGACGTAAATACATAATTGGGGTAATGTTAAAAGTTCTAAAACATATTTGTTATTGAGTAAATAATAAACGCATCGCAAATATCTACAATAAATTACTCGTGCATGGATTACAATTTTAAACATTCTTCAAAAACTAGTAGTAGTAGCAGTAATATCTTTGGGGAGACTCTAGCGAGTCTAGGAAGTAGGCCTTCATAGGCCTTTTTTGCCAACCCCATGAACAAGGTCTAGGCATGCAGAGTACCAGGTACCTTAGTCCTACTTACGGCTTACCCACGGCTTTACATCACTTCCGAATGATGGTATTCTGTAAAGGATTTTATCCGCATTTTTAAATTTTTAAAAACCTCAGCGGGATCGGGGATCGAACTCTCGACCATTAGATCAGTAGTCAGAATGCTTACCACTGAGCTATGGAGCCCGGCTCTTCAAAAACTAAAACGTTAAAAATATCCAGATATAAATATTTAAGTAATACGGGTCGTTGCATAAACAACAAGTCCTCGGTAGTATAGTAGTCAGTATCCCCGCCTATCACGCGGGACCGGGGTTCGATTCCCCGCCGGGAGGATTTTTTAAAATACGAATTAGCTGTTTAATTACGAATACTGTTCAATAATTATACTTTATCGAATAGTGTCTAGTTCACATAAATTACGTTAACATTTTTTTGCGCTACAAACATATGTTTACTTGTGTTTGGATTTGTTATCTTTGACGGAAGGTTTAGCTTACTGTGCCTTTGTTGGTTGGTATGAGAAGAACAAGAAAAAAGACAGACCCATTATAAAATCTATCGCAGAAAGTTGTGTTTGTTACTCGCTACTTTTTTTTTCTATAACATTACAAAATTTAGTCGCTTAGAAAACGATACATTTAACTTATGTTAGAACCGTTGTTATGGAAGTACTGCTGTCAACACTTTCTGTACGTCGATTCGATTCTAACTATGTAACTATTAAATATGTATGTTTAAATTTGTTGATATGAACTCTTAGAAAAAATCATGTGTGTAATGCGCATTGAAAGTTATTTGGTTACTATAGAAACAACAATCACCCGCTTCATTTATGCAAACGGTTATTGTAGTATACAATGGTATTTCCATTTTCATGCGACAATGCATCGTTAAGTTCCTCATTGGAACAAGCCTCACAAAGTAAAAAAACTCGGTCCTTCAGGACTCGCATTTCTAATTTTTTCTTGGCTGCATTTAAACATTATGGTATACATTTTGGTACCCGCGGCTACATGATTAGTCAATTTCAATTTCTTCGACCAATAGTAAACCGAGTGCCGAACTAGCTACACAAATGTTGGTCGGTGCTGAAACGCTGGTTGGAATGTTCTAGTCTACAATTTGGCGCATGATACCAGATTTAATTCGTCGGCTAAATCTCTCAAAAATTTAGTGACTACGTGGATACAATTGCTGATCGGACTACCTCAGTGGATACGGTATGCAGTTTTTTAAGTACTAAAGGTTATTAAAAAGCCAAAACGGGCGCCAACGAATCTTTTAGCTAAGGACAAATGTATCCACGTATCACAGGGAATTCGTAAACTTAAAACTATCGCAATAATCTGAAAGAAAGCACACGAATGCAGGTAGCAGTAACAATGAACAAAGCAATCTACTAGTATCACAGTATAATAATCACAAAGTCAATAGCATACAGTAAAAGGTACAGATAGTCAAACCAGAACTTTCACGTGAGTGCAGGCTGTGCAGTGACAAATTTCAGTTATCAACAACGTAGCGAAGCGCATTTACTTCGAAAACGTCGAGAACTGCAGATCTAGTAACTCCGAGGAAAAGTCGTAACTAAAATAAGCTTTGTGCTATCCCTTATCGTAAATAGGTGAGTAACTTGATTTACTGAGTGTACTTCGATGAAGTGGGGAACCGGATGTAAGTGCATCTCATTTGCTCCGAATGCTGTCTTCCGTTCTATTCTGCACATCTCAAGTAAAACTTCTGGTTTGACAAGCTGTACAGGTGATTATTTTCTACATATAGGTCAAACATAGGGTGATAATTATATGCAAAAGTAAGGTGCACCTCAAAACAACACAGTTTAACAAGTACAAATATAAACTACATTAAAAACAACCATCTACAATTTTAGAATGTAACGGAGACTAATTGACTCCGAGTATGAAAGTCATTAAATGTTCTAATTTATTTGTTTTAAGAGGCTGTGAGGGGTACCCATGGAGTTCGTTAAGCGAACTGTAAATGACGGCGAAAGTATAAAGTAAAAACCCATGGGATTCTGAAGGAACCCAAGCAGGAACTGCAGCAAAGCGAATAAGGTACTCAAAGCACCGGATCGCTGTCTACAGTATTCCATTGGTGTTAAAGAATGTAAAACAAAACATGTTTCACATATTCCTTTTGTTGAGCCCCATGCCTACTCGAAGGTTCATGTCGGGCTAGCACCGGACATTGGTGGCTGTGTCAAATAACATACAGGAGATTGGATTCAGGAATGTGCATTCACCGCCGCAACAGGGTCAAAGTCATTAGCGCATGTGGGACTGCAAAACCTCCCATGAACAGCGCAGTGGTTAAATGGGGCTGCAAACTTGCGGCTATAAAGAATGCCCTAAATAGAATAAAGAACGTCTAAAACGCGGTACGATAGAAGCTTCAACCGACTTACCCCAACTTTTTGGGAAACGTGCAAGTGGATCCAAACCAGCGCGCAACTAGTAAATCCGCCAAAAAATGCCGTTAGAGAAAACTTTTTTAAGAAACTGCCAGAGCTGCATTAACCGCTACATCAGCGAGGGCGGATTCCATCAAACGACACCGACATGCCCGCACAAACTCTGGGCAATCCAAAAGCAGCTTAACTGCTTGCAACCATTGAACAAAAGGAACGAAAGCGGAATGAGACGCACTGGCCATTATCACTTCAACGCTCTGACAAAGACAACACACAATCAGGAAAGGCGCGCGCGAAGTTCAAATTATGCGCCACAGACGAACTCTGACGTGCACACGTATTAAATTTAGTCTCCAAGATTTCAGCCGACTTTTATACAAGTAAGTACCTAGTGGGGTAATAGTAATTTCACTTCCGGTTCAATCAACCTGATTGGGCATTAGGTAGTTATCTAACTAGACGCTTTCCAGTTCATGTCAGCTTAAAATTGCTGTGATTATACATGTACATATACCATTTTGGATTTGTACTTTTCTCTGACATCACAGTGATCACAAAAGAGTTAAAGAAACAGAAAGTAAAAAAGGCAAATGTGAAAATACAGGATGACAATCAATCCAATTGTTACCGACAATTGCTACTGAGCATTCTTCTACATGCCATTTTTACATAACATTTGCTGATTGTACTTTGTATAGATTGTAAATAACAGTGGAATAACAAACAAAAAAATCTGAAGAAATGTGGGTATGCAAAGGTAACACGACTCTCCTAAAATATCGCAGTACAGCCCAAAGTGTATTAGCTGCGAGCAACACTAGATCTTGCTCAAAAAAATGTTATTGAGATTGTTGATCTTAATGACGACCGCACTGAGTTTTCCAAGAAATATGCACACTAATGCAAAAAACATCACAAAAATTTTGAACTTCAAGCTCAAGCGAACAAAAGTGTTTACACTTTACAAATGCTTAAGAAAAGTTCACTGCCAATCCATCACCGAATTAATATGAATATCAAGTTACAACCTACTTCTACCAGTCGATATAGAGCAAGGATGTTTGTTTTTATCTTTTCGGTTGCCATGTGACATCAGAACACAGATGACAGAAAACAGTATTGCGTAAACTAAAACTCACTAGTTGAGTTATGGCAAAAAAGTCAAGATAACATACCTTTTTTCACTATTAAAAAAATTATTTTTTTGCGTTGCCATTGGTGACGTTAAAAAAGGATTTTTTTTCTGCGGTTGTTGTAAAAATGACAGCTTTTAGCACAGCTTCTAGTGTCAAAAACCATTGGTTGTACAACTTTTAATTTTAGGGTGCGAATTACGGTTTTTATCAAACGGTAATATGAGCGACCCGCGATAACAGTATATTAAAAAACGAGTTTCACAGGGCACGCTTTATTGCACGAGTTCAAATGAAGAACATGAGCCGCGCAGCGGGGAGTATTTTTTTCTGTTTTACACGTTTTCAATTAAACATCCTAGATAATTATGTGGTGGTTGGTAACGCTGATGTCACAACTAGAAAATTAAATTTTAAGTTTCAGGTTGTGTCAGTTTTCTTTTACATATTTTTATGTACCTCACCTAAAATACGAGAAATTGCTGAAAATGTCGTCAGCAATATTTGATATTATGAGATTCCAAAGCTACCAACTCCGAAAAAGTCTGGGTTCCGGATGAAGAATATATCCAGGGAATCCCCTGCCTGTCCTAAGAGGCGACTATCTGAGGGGGTTGTCCTAACTATCCTAATTCCCTTATTCCATTTACCACATTAATCCCAATTTACCCTATCCTAAATAACCCATATTCAGTATGGTAAGAAAGGGCTGGTATAGGTCTCGAACAGTAAGCCAATGCAGAGTAGATCTACTCTTTAAATTTCGAGTAACGCATCTACATTATCAACAACAGCAACTCTACCAGTCCAAGGACGGTGATGCCCAATGCGCAGTGCGCACCACTTAGCTTCTCCCAGCCAAATGCTCGACTCAAACCTTCTCGTGGTGGACTCTGGGGCCTTCGGAAAACTGCCCAAGACTGCATGAAGCAGAGCGGGATTCAGACAGTGGCTATGGACATGGATATGAGTTTGGTTAGGATTCGAAATTTAAAAAAACAGGATGAAAAAGACCAGTCAATGTTCACGGAGATGAAATTGCAATAAATATGGAAGCCACTTATAAGAAACAACAGACTGCGGTGCAGTGGCTCGCATCCCCAGTACCGGTCGGGAGCGAGAGTGGGCAAGCGGTCAAGACAAAATAGATACGGAGGTTCAAGCACTTATAGAAGTGATCCAGCGAATAAGCACAATGACAAGAAAACAAGGCATCTACGAACTAGTATGTATAATAGATGAAGATATTTATACGCATATGACTAAAAGTATAGAGTATCTGCTGCAAAACAGTGATAAATATACACATCAATCCGGGAAGAAGAGACGAGTATAATGAAATACAACCACGCGCAGGAAAATAAAATTGAGAACATGGAAAAAGCCAGAAAAAGGAAGGCGCAGAACGAGCAAACTATTATCATAGCCCCAACAGAGGGTAGTAGCTACGCAAATATCATCAAACAGATGAAGGAGAATGTATATATAAAATATGTGAAGTTGGAAAATCTTACTAAAAATGGGACGGTAGAGATAAGGGTTAAGATAAACAGCCATAAAGAAGAATAAGTAAGAGCTTTCAGTGATACGCTAAAAGATAAAATTGGGAATGCGGCAAAAATAAGATTAAACACACCAAACAAAACGATAATGCTGCTAGATGTGGATGAGACTGTAAGCAAGGAAGAAATTAAGGCAGTCCTTGAGAGAGAGAGAGAGAGAGAGGAAAAAGCCAAAATAAATGACACAAACCACAATATAATCCTGTCACTAAAAACCACACAGAATGGCTACAGAGGTGCCTTCATAAAATTAACAGAAAAAATGGCAACTGAGCTGATTGGAAAGAAACGAATTGGATAAGGGTGGAATAGATGGAGTGTGAAAGAAATGTTATCTCCTCCACGCTGCTATAGGTGCCATAGAATTGGAGACATGGCTCTGGGATGCAAAAATAGAAATGTAGAAGTATGTCATAAATGTGGAGGGGTGGGGCATAGACTCAAGCAGTGCACGAATCAACCGGAATGCTATATATCCAACACTAAAAGACACAAGAGCGAATCGATGACTCGTGTTGCCTACAGAAAACTAGTAGCCAAGATGAGGACGAAGGGAGAACAAATGCGCAGATTATGAAGATATTACAACTAAATGCAAACAGAGACATGGGGCGATGGGAATGGTTACATATATCTGCGAGAAAATGGAGGTATATGTTGCAATTATCTCTGAACAAAACAAGAGAATCGTAGCAAACAATAAATATTGGATTGCCGGACAAAAGAGTGATACTGCAATATATATATTGCTGTGATACCTAAAGAACAGTTTTGGATGAATATTAATGTAAATATAAAATTTGATAGATCAAAACAATCAACTTAGAAAAGTTTAAAAAGAACTGGCTGTTTGAATGAAAGTCATTAATAGAATTGGATTTGATGCAATTTAAGTTGAAAGGTATAGCACTTGAGTATTCGGTAGTGGTTTTGAAAGTTAGAACGTAATTACAAGCTCATGTTGCATGTGACAAATATAATTTCTATTAAAAATGATATAATTAAGTAGGTAGAACTCAAATAAGTTTATTTAATAGAGGGCATGAATAATTGTAGCAAAGCATCTTGGCAAATTTTGTTATGATTATTGAAAAATAACACATTGAAACATGTAATTTCGTATTTTGGTAGTAATAAAAAGTGGAAATTTAACCCTGTTTACTGAAAATTATTTGGAAAAGGTAAAAGGGATAATAACTAAATCTACGAGGTGTAAAATAAAATGAGATAAGATAACAGTTACTGAAGATAATAATTTGGAATATGGTTTAACTAGATACTAGCAAGAATAAGAAGCAAGAATATAATAAGATTTGAATGGAATTGATTTAATTTTAATAATACAATTGATAAGAAGTTACATGGATTGGAGGGTCGTTGATTGCTGGATTTGTTGAAGGACTACTGAGGACGTGTACAGCAGTCGACAGGAATTGGAGGAAGAACTACTGGATTCAGGCAATTCTGTTGGTTACTGACAACAGAGATGGCTAAAGTAGGAGCTAAGGGAGTAGACAATTAATTTGGATTCATTTGTGGGAGTAAACTTGCCTTGAAGCTGTTAAGAACGAGAGAAGCTGTTGGAGGTGACAGTAGCGTTGGTGAAAGGAAAGAGACCATTTCTGCAAGCAGCCAAGGTTTTGACGAGTTGCTAGCCGTTTGTCCATAAGCAGTGCATCATAGCTGAACTATCTGGGGATGCGAGCTGTGGATGTAAGGAAGAGTGCTGTTTTGAGGTTACTTTGAAGCGGTGAGAATGAGATGAGTCTAGGTGGGTTTTAATTAGTCCTATTGAAGCAGTAGTAAATAAAAGATAATTGGAAAAGTGTAATTAACTATAATCAAATACATCTCATATAATATTGAGTCACTAAGAGGTGAATATTTGTCATATTTGATTAAAAGTGTTCGTGGAACACTGTTTGACGTACAAGGTTCATATCATTAAACAATTTAAAGTCACTATTAAAATAAAATAGCAATTAATAAGCAACTAGATAATCGAACTAATCCTGAAAAGAGTCTCAAGGCGCTACCGTTATTAATAAGAAATTAATATTGAAGTTCAAATTAAATAATTCAATTTAGAAAAATATTATTTGAGTTGCTACTACAAGATATTGTTATGATATGTAATGATCAGTTTTTGAATAAAAATTAAAGTAAAAATAAATTTCGGAGCTTATTACAATCAACTTAGAAAAGTTTTAAAAAAAGATTGTTTATATTATGAAAGTCAGTAATGGAAGTTTAATTTGATACAATTTACAATTTATTTTGAAAGGTAATAGCAATTGAGTATTTTATCATGGTGTTGAAAGTTAATAGGGAAATATAAGCTCATGTTATATGTGACAAATATAATTTCTATTAGAAATTAGAATATAGTAGGTAGAAATCGTATACTTAATTTAATTTTAAAGAGTGCATGAATAATTTCAACTAGTATGAAATGACAATTTTGTTTGGGATTGTTGTTAAAATAAACAACTTGAAAAATGTAGAGTTTTTTAAATATATTCTTTCGAAGTGAATAAAAAATGGAAATTTTGCCCTAATTTGTATTTATGGTTTGGTAGAGGTACAATAGACAAGTGTTTTGATAAATCTACGAGGTGAAAACAAAGTTAAAATATAAATATTGGACAGTTCAAGTATACAGTTATTGAAGATAGTATGGAATATGGTTTAATTAGATACAAGAAGAGAATAATATTTATATGGAATTGGATTATTTAACGACTACAATTAATAATAAGTTACATTAATTACTGGAGTTGGTGATTGTACTGAGGACGTGAAGATCATTCGACGGGAGTTGACAGAGAAACTGCTGGATTCGGACGATTCTATTTGGTAACTGACAACGGAGTAAGAGCTGGGGAAAATAAAAGATTAACTTGGGATCATCTGTAAGAGTGAACTTGCCAGGAAGCTGTTGGGTTGACAAGTAGCGTTGGTGCAGGGAACCGGACCATTTCTGCAAGCAGCCAGGGTTTTGACAGATTGGAGGTTGTTTGACGGTTGGCAGAGCATCATAGCTGATCTATAATACACATTACGGCCTGCACGGAGGATATGCAAAGCAGAATCGAAGAATGATATGTAGAAATAGATGACGCGAATCTGAGTATATACATAACGCTCTCCAAACAGCATAATAGAGATAGGAGAATAAAAAAGCACGTCAGCGTCGGAAGGGAATGGATTTTCGATTCCAGCAAGACTGAAATCCTGATACAAGAAATCATACAACAAACAGAAACAGAGACACATACCAACAGTGAGGTGAAATTATTTAAAATAACACAACGAGCATGCGAAAAGAACTACCGCAAAAAAGAAAGTGGAAAGAAGACAAGGGGAGTGCACTGGTGGTTGCAGGCGATCGCAGATAAGCGCAAAGAATGCGTCAACCTGAGAAGAAGATGCACAAGGGCTCGCACAAATATGAATATTGAAGAATAGGAAACGCAGAGGCTACCAGAGGAGTACAAAATAAAAAAGAGGAAATTAAAAGCAGAAGTAAGAAACGCCAAAATAAAATCGTGGGAGGAACTATGCAAGGAAGTAGAAACTGTTGTATAGGAGTAAGGACTTCCGCATCGTAACTAGAAAACAAGGTAAAAGACCTTTAGCTGAGATAGATGATGATGTACAACTAAGAATACCTCACGAACTCTTCCCAACACACGAGATAATAACGTGAGAGCCACTAAACGTTATGATACAAAATATCCCACAATGCGCAATAGAAGAAATCATGGTAAATGGACGAAAGTGCAGTATAACGTGGAGCGGAGTAATAGAGAAGCTAAGGGAATTGCAGATACAGGATTACTTAATCCGAATACTGAGTGATTATCTGCAAACTAGAATGATATATGTTGGCGCTACGAAAGAAATGTCAATGGCTTGTGGTGTTCCACAAGGTTCTATTCTAGGTTCGCTACTGTGGAACATATATTACGATGACGTCCTCAGACTGGAACTGCCCAGCGGAACCACCAGCATTGTGCGGATGACCTGGCTCTAGTGGCTAAAGGCACAGATAAAGAGCTAAAGTAGAACGCCGACCGGGTGGTTACGAGAATCGAGGAATGGCTAGAGGACAAGGGATTAAAGCTAACACCTGCCAATACAGAAATGGTAATATTAAATGGTAGATATACCATTAAGAATGTTTAAGAATATGAAGGCAACGCATTGAAAATGCACCCATGTTCATGGCGGTGCATATACGTAAAACCGTAGCAAGAGTAGAAAAAATAGTGAACGTACAATTAAAAAGTAGAATTATGCCAAGCATCGGTGGACCAAGCAGCGTGAAAAGGAAGCTACTAAGCAGCGTAGTAGTTAATATATTGTTAAACGGTGCCACAATATGGAAAGAATGGATCCGAATGAAGAGGTACAAGAAAATGGTAGAATAAGTGCAAAGCAAGAGCTTATCGAACGGTATCAACGAGAGCCATGCAAGTGGTTGCAAGGGTAGTTCACATCCATCTACATCTGGAAGAGAAGTATTATTATAACAGAGGCCAGAGTACAAGAGCTAAGAAAACGGCTTCGCGAGAAGAGACACTGAGAACATGGAAGCAAGAGAGAGAGGAGGAAGCAACAACTGGAAGATGGACTACAACACTAATAAAAGATTAAAGTAGATGGATAAAGAGAAACCATGGGGGGATTGATTATTTCCTTTCACAGTTCCTTACTGCAGATGGACATTTTAAGCAATATCTACATAGAATGGGTATTACAGAGAACGAAAACTGTGACTACTGCCAAAGGTGCGATACGGTATGGCATACATTTGAAGAATATATAAGATGGGAGGAAGAAAGAGCGAGAACAATACTAAGCAGAGAACAATCACCACCATACTGAAAACTAAAGAACAGATAGAATGATAGGTGCCTATTTTAGGTTACAAAAATCCATACTTAGGTCGCGAACGTGTCAAAATAGGTGCTGATTGTAGGACAAAAAAGTAATAAATTTTTATAAATAATTTAGAGTTAAGTAAATGCAGGTTCTTAAATTGATTTATGTCATAAAAATAAAAAACTATGTACAACATACACAAACCCCAATGTATACCTAATAAAAAAAACAAGGTATTTATTTCCTAATATAAAATTAAAAAAAATATGTAATAAACCTCTAACTGAATATAATTTTAATATTTAAACAAATTGAAAAGCCAAATTAACAGGATTTTAACATTTTACTAATACTGAATTATGCAAATTAAAGGATTTTGGCATGGCAAAATATATATTGCTCTAAGTTTTCAGGTGTAAAATTTGTTTTCTTGTCGGTAAGTATATTTGTTAACTGGGAAAAAGAATGTTGAGCATCGCATGATGTTATAGGTGCAAACTTATATGAGGTGTGGTTATAGTCAAACTCAACATCGTGTTCAACTCTCTCACCATAAAGTAAATTCTTAATTGTACTTAAGAGAGGGTAGGCTGGATTTTTAATTAATACAATTGAGTTTCTCTAAAGCAATTGTTGCCACATTCCAGGAGCTTTCTCTAGTTTGTCATGCACATTTTCAAATTGACAGAGTCTGTAAGAGCTAACCCTATTGTTTTTAGTTTTTTATAGCATTGACATTTTGTTCAAAATGCATTCTCTCTTTGGTCGATTGTTTTTATTTCGACATTGTAGATCTACACAGTGTCACTTTTCAATTTACTATCAATTTAATACCTCACTTTTGTACTTATTGGCGGCACAATTTCAAACATTTAAGGTTATGTTGACTTAAAGGAAAAAGTGAAACTGTCAACGATGCTGCATCTGCCAACTAACACCTATGCCAGTGGCAGGCATGCCGGTGACCTATGCCTACGCACTACCAGTGGCACTACACAATTTTACTCACACGTGGAAGACACAGGATGAAAATATAAACAGCAGTTTATTGTGTTGCATATGTATGTATAAGGCTTATATTATTTCTGTAAATGCAAAAAAAATTAAATATAGGGTGAATGTATCTGTTGCTCGGCCGCCACCATTTCTCGGCCATTTCAACAAACATTTGAATGTAACAAGAATATTTCGTACGTAACTAAGAACATCAGTGTGTTACAGTGTTCTATAATATTTCCGGATTGTTTGATAGGAAGTGCGCAGCCGTGCGGCAAAACACTAAACTAAACAAAAATATCTAAAATGGCAACCACTCCGTTTTATGAATACCAGCTTGAATGTGTCTGTTTTATTTAGTGACCTTCAGAAATAGTAAGTATTTTATCTAATTCTCGGTTTAATGCATGTTCAATTACATCAGCATGGAGGTTATAGATGAAATATTATATTTTAATCGTTAAAATATTGAAAACACACGTTTTGCAAAAGAATTGGGGTGGCCGGCTAATTGGTTTACTAAAACTCCTATAGACCTTTTCTCGGCCAGAGTGGCCGAGAAGTGGTTTGCGTTGATGGTAATTTCTGTCCTTATTCAACCTATTTAACGTTACATATATGTTATATCTTGTTTTCAATCACTGCCGAATATTTTCATTAGAATAGAAACCAGTTTGCGGCCGTCATATAATGCAAAACAGGTTAAAATACGAAAAATATAAGTTGTTTAAATAATAGTCTTGACTATTCAATTCACCTGTCATCTGTCAAAAAGTGACCAATGAAAATCCAGAATTCTGACTTTTCATGACCAATCAAAAAAATATCAGGGGATATATCTTCCTAGAAGGTATTCAAGTGACTATTTTTAACAAATGCGGTTTTTCTTAGAATAAGTCAATATTAGTGTTCTGTTACTATAGAAATTGCGTAGTTTGTTGCTAGATTTACTGAAAACTAATTTGAAAAAGTAGTTTGGTTCATTAAATAGTCAAGGGTAATACCACAAGCAGTGGATATATTTTTGACAAATATTTTGTCGTTTCCATGTAAATTATTGCGTTTAAATTTCACGATACAAAATCACATCAAAAATGTCACGAGCCGAAGGCGAGTGACATTTAAATGTGATTTTGTTGAGTGAAATTTGCAATAATTTCTATGGAAATGACAAAATATTTAAAAAATATATATCCACTTCGAGTGGTATTTAGGACGACTATTTAACAATATTAATACATAACGATTAACTTTATTAAAAAATAATCCAACAATTAATATAATTATTCATTCTCAATTTAATTCAGCGGAATACTTCCAAAACACAGCATTTTAAAATTTTTTAAACAAGCCACACAGTTTGTTGGGGTTTAGTGTTAACGTAACCTAGCGATATCACGAAGGACAGAACATCGTTGCTAAGCGATACTTGGCAACAAGGCTATTTATTTTTTGAGTACGTACATTGTTTTGTGAATATTTTGCATGGTGCCCAATATTCAGTGATATACTGCTGTTATTGGTTGAAAAAAGCAAATGTCTGCAATGTGATTGGCTTATATGTTATAGTGTTGAATAGTCCCTCGAATACCATTCTTAGTCAAAGTTAAGTAGATTATTTTTGAGGTGGTATCACTACTCATGTCCATTGCGCTTGGGATTAGGACTCGTGCTAGCGCACTCGTCCTAATCGAACCTAAGCGCAATGGACATTCGTGATACCACAGCAAAAATATTCGACATAACTTTAACTACTCATGGTATTATAAGTAAATGTACCGGTTGGCGGCCTTTTAACTGAATTTCGAGATTAAAGTAATCATATCTGGTAAACAGTTATAAGTTATTGAGATATCATGCATGAAATGAGATACATTGAATAGTCTTTTGGTATAAAAATGTATCAAAAACGTCATATTTTCAACGTTAAAAATTTAAAAAAATATTTTTCGAGAAAATGCACATTTTACCGATTATCGGCCGCCAGTGCATTTTTGTCGGCCGCTAATTTATCCGTTCTCGGCCCCACGGCCGACATGCGGCTATTTGTCGGCCATGTTCGGGAAACTTGAATTTAGGTGGTAGGTAGTGATGTATGAATGAATAAAATAGTCCAACTCTTTTTATAATAGTATTTATTTATTAAAAAAAAATAATATTCTACAGGTAAAACTCTGGTAGGAAAGTTATTTCAATCTTTGCATAAATCACATTTGTATTCTTTACTTTCAACGTCTTCATATGCATATTCGGCAAATTCAGTACATCGTAAATGGTACCATCTTGGGCAATGGTCGCAACCAATATTTTTTTCAGAATCCTCTTCTGTTTCACTGTAAAGGTCATCTTCACAGAGAGAACATCTGAGTCTCTCTTTTTCTTCAATATCATAATTAATATTCTTTGTAACTTCATTATACTTTTTCTTATTGATGCTCACTTTCTTTCGTCTTTTTGTTCGTTGCACAATACCTTGGTTCAGTTCTCTCAGTTCTTTTCTTTTCCGGACATTTTCTATTTTCTTTTTCTTCTCCTCATCCTTTTTCTCGTAGTATTTTCTCCACTCCCGGCAAGAAATTGCACTTGGCAATTTTTCTTTTCTTTTAGAATTTTCTGCTTGATCAATTGGGGTTGGGAAAGTAAAATGCCGTGTAAAAGGAGTAGTAGGAGATGTATGAGACGTTCCTGCTACTTCATCTAGAGATTCTTTAGCCATTACTTTATCGGGCGTTTTATGGACTATATCATGGGTCTGGGGTTCAGACGAAGAAGGCTCATCTTCTAATTGTACATTAGAAGTGTGGTCATGAGCCCTTTGTTTTTCAGGAGTTTTCTGTGCTACACTATGGGTTTGGGGTACAGACGAAGAAGGCTCATCTTCTAATTGTACATTAGAAGTGTGGTCATGAGCCCTTTGTTTTTCAGGAGTTTTCTGTGCTACACTATGGGTTTGGGGTACAGACGAAGAAGGCTCATCTTCTAATTGTACATTAGAAGTGTGGTCATGAGCCCTTTGTTTTTCAGGAGCTTTCTGTGCTACACTATGGGTTTGGGGTACAGACGAAGAAGGCTCATCTTCTAATTGTACATTAGAAGTGTGGTCATGAGCCCTTTGTTTTTCAGGAGTTTTCTGTGCTACACTATGGGTTTGGGGTACAGACGAAGAAGGCTCATCTTCTAATTGTACATTAGAAGTGTGGTCATGAGCCCTTTGTTTTTCAGGATTTTTCTGTGCTAACTATGGGTTTGGGGTACAGACGAAGAAGGCTCATCTTCTAATTGTACATTAGACGTGTGGTCATGAGCCCTTTGTTTTTCAGGAGTTTTCTGTGCTACACTATGGGTTTGGGGTACAGACGAAGAAGGCTCATCTTCTAATTGTACATTAGAAGTGTGGTCATGAGCCCTTTGTTTTTCAGGAGCTTTCTGTGCTACACTATGGGTTTGGGGTACAGACGAAGAAGGCTCATCTTCTAATTGTACATTAGAAGTGTGGTCATGAGCCCTTTGTTTTTCAGGAGTTTTCTGTGCTACACTATGGGTTTGGGGTACAGACGAAGAAGGCTCATCTTCTAATTGTACATTAGAAGTGTGGTCATGAGCCCTTTGTTTTTCAGGAGCTTTCTGTGCTACTCTATGGGTTTGGGGTACAGACGAAGAAGGCTCATCTTCTAATTGTACATTAGAAGTGTGGTCATGAGCCCTTTGTTTTTCAGGAGCTTTCTGTGCTACACTATGGGTTTGGGGTACAGACGAAGAAGGCTCATCTTCTAATTGTACATTAGAAGTGTGGTCATGAGCCCTTTGTTTTTCAGGAGCTTTCTGTGCTACACTATGGGTTTGGGGTACAGACGAAGAAGGCTCATCTTCTAATTGTACATTAGAAGTGTGGTCATGAGCCCTTTGTTTTTCAGGAGTTTTCTGTGCTACACTATGGGTTTGGGGTACAGACGAAGAAGGCTCATCTTCTAATTGTACATTAGAAGTGTGGTCATGAGCCCTTTGTTTTTCAGGAGCTTTCTGTGCTACACTATGGGTTTGGGGTACAGACGAAGAAGGCTCATCTTCTAATTGTACATTAGAAGTGTGGTCATGAGCCCTTTGTTTTTCAGGAGTTTTCTGTGCTATACTATGGGTTTGGGGTACAGACGAAGAAGGCTCATCTTCTAATTGTACATTAGAAGTGTGGTCATGAGCCCTTTGTTTTTCAGGAGTTTTCTGTGCTACACTATGGGTTTGGGGTACAGACGAAGAAGGCTCATCTTCTAATTGTACATTAGACGTGTGGTCATGAGCCCTTTGTTTTTCAGGAGTTTTCTGTGCTACACTATGGGTTTGGGGTACAGACGAAGAAGGCTCATCTTCTAATTGTACATTAGAAGTGTGGTCATGAGCCCTTTGTTTTTCAGGAGCTTTCTGTGCTACACTATGGGTTTGGGGTACAGACGAAGAAGGCTCATCTTCTAATTGTACATTAGAAGTGTGGTCATGAGCCCTTTGTTTTTCAGGATTTTTCTGTGCTACACTATGGGTTTGAGGTTCAGACGAAGAAGACTTGTCTTCTAATTGTACGTCAGAAGTATGGTCATGAAACAGTTCTTTTGCAGGGGTTTTCTGAGCTGTGTTGTAAGTTTGGAGCTGAGACGAATAATCTGTTTGTATATCAGAAGCGTGGTCATAATTCGTTTGATTTAAAAAAACTACATGTAAGACATTCACATCGTCCATGGAGATTATTGAACCGACGTCAACTGTTGATTCAATTATTCTATTATTTGTATCGCTCAAATCTATGGACGAATTGAGATTGTTAGGAAGTTCAAGATTGTCATCCAATTCTGTGAGTATGTTGGCATTGTCAAAAAGCTCAAAATTATCATTTAAATCTGTGGGTGTGTTGACATTCTTTTCAAGGTATTTTATTTCGTTGATAATCACTTGAACGTTTACACCATACTCATTCAGGCGATCTTCGATCGCCTTAATCACTTTTTCTGCAGATCTAAAATCTTGGGCTGAAAGGGTTTTGTCAGTCTTATCTTTTGTTGTGTGTTGTTTTTCTAACGTGTTTTTAACACATTTAGTGTAATCCACATTGTTGGGGTTTAGCGGAAAGATGCCACATTTTCGAAACCCGTTTTTAATGCACTCTACCATATTTGTCAATTCTAAAGTTTCTTGGAAAACTGAACAAAAATTGATTTTGTTGACAACGGAATTGGCATTTTCCGGTTTGCTTTGCCATTTTCGGACAGTGTTTCTCCATTCTTGCTTCAGTGGCCGGAAGACGCTCACGTCTGCCGGCTGAAGTATGTGGGTGGTGTTCGGTGGTAAAGCATAGAGGATTATGCCATTTTTTTCACAAAATTGGCTCAAGGGTAATGTCATATGACTTTTATGTCCATCTATAAATAATATTATAGGTCTCTGAATTTCATTATCATCCAACCATTTATTGAAATCGTTAGATATATATTCAAAGAATACGTCACTCCTCATCCAGCCGGAGTCGGATTTAGCAAGAATCCAATTATCGGGCATTTTTTTCACCAATGCTTTTGGGGGTCTTACATACGGAAAGATAACTAGGGGTGGGCATATATTTCCGCTGGCATGGAAAACTATAAGAACTGTTATATTTTCTTTGTCGTTTCCTGTTTTTATTTGGTACAAGTTTTTCCATCCACGCGGCGCAAGCACCTTGCCTGATTTGGGGCACAAGGCGAAACCCGATTCGTCACCATTAAATATTCTATTAGGATTTTCCATAATTCCTTTGCAGTTTTTCTTGTCAAGAAATTCATTGAGGTCTCTAAACCACGACCTTATAAATTCTTCTGTCACTACAGCTCTTGATCTAATAATTCCTTCAGCTTCTCGAACGGATATTTCCGGATGACGTTTCAGAAAATTTTTATACCATCTGATACCTGGTTTATGGTTGACAAATTGATCAAGTTTCCCTGTTTCTCGAGCAATTTTCGTGACCGTGTCAATTAAATGTTCTTTTTTAATCGGAAAACCGCATTTAGCAATGTTTATTGCCCAATCGGCAATCCGATTTTCGCCTTCCAAAGTCATGATAGGCTGAGGCCCGTTTTTTTAGAGCGTCACCTCGTCTGCCATGTATCCTGTCTTGGAGGGTAGCTCTTGGTACTCTGAATTGCCGAATGGCCTCTCTAATGGAAACTTGACCAGATCGTATTAAATGAAGTGCCTCTTTCAAGGACTCTTCAGAATATGAAAATAATGTTCTCTTTGAAAGAGATGTTTTTTGTATTTTCCTTTGAGCTGGCATCTGAAAATATTGAAAACAACAAATATTTTAAATTATTGTTATGAAAAAATTAAGTGGACGACAAAAACCCAGTTGTCGGCCACCTTGATCTTCCTTATTGCGATATGAAAAATTAAGTGGCCGAGAAAAACCCAGTTGTCGGCCACCCGAGCTTCCTTAAATTTATATTTTTCGTATTTTAACCTGTTTTGCATTATATGACGGCCGCAAACTGGTTTCTATTCTAATGAAAATATTCGGCAGTGATTGAAAACAAGATATAACATATATGTAACGTTAAATAGGTTGAATAAGGACAGAAATTACCATCAACGCAAACCACTTCTCGGCCACTCTGGCCGAGAAAAGGTCTATAGGAGTTTTAGTAAACCAATTAGCCGGCCACCCCAATTCTTTTGCAAAACGTGTGTTTTCAATATTTTAACGATTAAAATATAATATTTCATCTATAACCTCCATGCTGATGTAATTGAACATGCATTAAACCGAGAATTAGATAAAATACTTACTATTTCTGAAGGTCACTAAATAAAACAGACACATTCAAGCTGGTATTCATAAAACGGAGTGGTTGCCATTTTAGATATTTTTGTTTAGTTTAGTGTTTTGCCGCACGGCTGCGCACTTCCTATCAAACAATCCGGAAATATTATAGAACACTGTAACACACTGATGTTCTTAGTTACGTACGAAATATTCTTGTTACATTCAAATGTTTGTTGAAATGGCCGAGAAATGGTGGCGGCCGAGCAACAGATACATTCACCCTATATTTAATTTTTTTTGCATTTACAGAAATAATATAAGCCTTATACATACATATGCAACACAATAAACTGCTGTTTATATTTTCATCCTGTGTCTTCCACGTGTGAGTAAAATTGTGTAGTGCCACTGGTAGTGCGTAGGCATAGGTCACCGGCATGCCTGCCACTGGCGTAGGTGTTGTTAGTTGGCAGATGCAGCATCGTTGACAGTTTCACTTTTTTCCTTCAAGTCAACATAACCTTAAATGTTTGAAATTGTGCCGCCAATAACAAAAGTGTGGTATTAAATTGTAGCCCAGTTAAATCTTACATCGGAACTTACATTAAATGGGGTATTAATAATTTTTGGAGAGGTGTTTCGGACCATTACTGGGACTACAAATCCAGATTTGCAACCCTCAGAAACCTGTGCTCGCTGAATGGCGGTCGAAAAACAGCGACTTTTTCGGACTTTTCTCGGTTTTTTGACAAGATCTCCTAAACTATGCGTTTTTTGGAAAAAATCTTTTACAGCTTTTTTAAAGTAAATTAAATTTCCTACAAAATAAGATCAAAATCGTTTTTGTGAGTTAGATAGTTAATGAGATACGGTTTTTCAAAGATTGACTTTTTTTCCAAAAAGTAAAAATTTTAAGTTTTCTTCATATTTCGAGTTGGGATATCGGCAAAATGCCACGTCCTACAGAAAAGTCAAGAGCAGAAGCATTTTTAGTTGAAAGTTGAGTATTATAACCAAAATTACAGTCTGTGGGTGATGGGATTTTTCCAGAAAAAATATTTAAGAAGAATATTTCATAAAAATGTATTTACATTTTAACTAACAGGTACATTTAAGCCAACATTTCTGAGGTTCCGGTATACCATCGTATGGCATCTGGGGGACCTGGGACAGTGAAGCCGAGGGTAGGGAGATGTCTTCACCCTCACTTGAAGAACTGTCATCCTGGAGTGTGGGCACATTGCGGCAGGATTTTCCCCTGCAGAAAGTACACAAAACTGACCATTTCAGCCCAGCTTTGCGGCAGCTGCATCCCCCAGCGCAACCCATCTTCCACTTGCACGAGATCAGATGCAGAAGGGTTTAAGGTGCTGGTTCAACTTCCATTGTGATTAGAGCCCCAACTCGTCCAAATTCCACCCCCAGTCGGTGGGGTTTTTCTCCACCCTCAACCACGTTTGTACCTGCGAAAGAATAGAATGAAAATTCCTTATGTATCATATTTCAAAGCACACACATGGTGTACAATGAGAGTGTGTAAGTGAACAACGAAATTTAAGAAAATAATGATAGGAAATGTACGTAGTCCTACCTGGTGATACACACGATAAGCATGATGTTTTGCAGCATCTGTGGTTGGTGGCAAACGGGCGAGGTTGACTTTGGCTGTAGCTGCTGACCTGACGAACTGGAGGTATCTCAGGTCGTTGAGGGTGGTGCCAGTCTCTCCTCCATATACTGCGACGAAGCACTTCTCCCCAGCTGCAGCTATTTAATCGTGAATCACATCTGGGTGGAGGAAGACTTCTGCTTGCCTGAATAGTGCTGGGTTCTTGAGGAAGGTGTTGACAAATATGGTATTCCCCTGCCAGAAAGGAACACAGGTCGTGTCGCACCCGCTAAATGCGTGAAGAAACATAATTACCCCAGGAGAGTAATTAGAGGTCCCGGTGGTGAACGATGTAGATGAATATTGGACCTTTGGCTCCCCTCTTCTGCCTTTCTGGTGGTAGCTGTTGTCTGAGCTGAGCTGGCGCTTTTAAAAAGTTCTTTAATGACTATCAAAACCACTGTAAACTTTCTCAACTTAGTTATACGACATTTTCCGCCAACATGTGATGAAAAAAACATTAATTAAGGTGTTTTTGAAGGAAATGATATTACTTAACTTTCAACCAAAAAAGCATTTTTTTCATCTTTTTGTTTTTTGTTATTTCTGACGAGACTATTTGAGCTACAAGAGCCTTAGCTCAAATTAAAGCTTATTAAATTCCCTACAACTTTCATGCTTTTGACTTTTCTGTAGGACGTGTCATTTTGCCGGTATCCCAACTCGAAACATGAAGAAAACTTAAAACGTGCACTTTTTGAAAAAAAGGTCAATCTTTGAAAAGCCGTACCTCGGTAACTATGTAACTTACAAAAACGATTTTAATCTTATTTTGTAGGAAATTTAATTTACTTTAAGAAAGCTATAGAATATTGTTTCCAAGAAACGCATAGTTTAGGAGATCTGGTCAAAAAATCGAAAAAAGTCCGAAAAAATCACTGTTTTTCGACCGCCATTCAGCGAGCACAGGTTTATGAGGGTTGCAAATCTGGATTTGTAGTCCCAGTAATGGTCCGAAACACCTCCAAAAATTATTAATACCCCATTTAATGTTAGTTCATGAATTTTTTGTGTAACATTTGACTGGGCTATTGATAGTAAATTGAAAAGTGATACTGTGTAGATCTACAATGCTGAAATAAAATCAATCGACCAAAGAGAGAATGATTTTGAACATATTATCAATGCCATAAAAAACTGAAAACAATAGGGTTAGCTTTTACAGACTCTTTCCCAATTTGAAAATGTGCATGACAAGCTAGAGAAACCTCCTGGATTGTGGCAACAATTCGGCTGCTCCATCGAAAAACACAGTATCCAACATTTTTTGTGAAATTGAGCTGAATGTTCATATGTAGATACTGTGTTGTCCCGCATCTTTCTAGCTAATCAGATTTGCGGTATCTATACTGGTTACCTATTTACAGCTACCCATAAACACAGTATCTACATGCATTCCTTCTGTTCTCCAATTCAAAACACAGCAAGTCATTATAATATTCGAAAGAACCAAACAAAATCACAGTATCTGGTAGTTACTGTGTTTTAGAAAAAACACCTAGCAAACTTTTTTGTCAAAATTCTGTGTATAACACAGCATCTACGAGATACTGTGTTTTGTTTTAGACATGCTCACTCAACGTACCTACATAACCTTAATTTGTGAGTGTTTGTTATTGGTGTGCAGGGTGTTAAATCATAAATTTTGGTGATTTTTATTGTTTTTGTATTTGTTTAAGTTGTCCAGCATATCTCTTTGATACAAAAAAGTTCGTATAGTTATCGTAAAAAAATAATAAAACTATTCTTGTAGATACTATGTAGAAAATTAATTTAATTCTCACTTCCGCCCACCCATGGGATTTCAAAACACAGTATCTACATTTTACCATGAAACCTGAGGGTTGCAAGATGTTTGGTCAAACAGTAAAAATTATACTTTAATACAGACTGCAAATATACGGGATTTAACTTTGGGAATATATGCAGAGTGTGGGGCCATCGATCTAAAGTCTTTCCTTGTTTCCCACAATTTTACTTATTATCACATACTGTGTTATTCGATGGAGCAGCCGAATTGCTTTAGAGAAACTCAATTGTATTAATTAAAAATCCAGCCTACCCTCTCTTAAGTACAATTAAGAATTTACTTTATGGTGAGAGAGTTGAACACGATGTTGAGTTTGACTATAACCATACCTCATATTTTTTATTTTATTTTATATTAGGAAATAAATAACTTGTTTTTTTTATTAGGTATACACAAGCAATCCAGTGAGACAAATGTCTCATTTAAAAAAACAGAAAAGACGGTTTTTCAAATAGAACGCGTATTAAATAAAAACTGTACCCAGACCTGGAAGGTGTCAAAGTGGTTGCCTAACCGATCGACGTTTTAAGGCGCAGAGGGTCGCAGCTCCGTTTGACTGCTGAAACATTTTTATTTAATACGCGTTCTATTTGAAAAACGGTCTTTTTTGTGATTTCTCGAAAACCGGAAGTGTCACGTGACTGAAATTCGGTTCCTGAGCTGACATGACCATTCCAAACATATAACTTTAATTACTTTTTTCTCTATCTCTTACGGTTTGGCTGCTGAAACAGCGTCCCGGACGGACGGACAGACAAGTCTATTAAATAAAGGATTGGGGATGTGTATGTTGTGCATAGTTTTTTATTTTTATGACATAAATCAATTTAAGAACCTGACTTTACTTGACTCTAAATTATTTATAAAAATATATTACTTTTTTGTCCTACAATCAGCACCTATTTTGACACGTTCGCGACCTAAGTATGGATTTTTGTAACCTAAAATAGGCACCTATTTTACGTTTTTTGTTCATAAACATACTTACAACTGTTGACCTTAAGTTAATTATCACACTTCACTTGAACTTTCTCTACTTAGCTAACTTCGGGAACTACCATGTATTCAAAAGAAATTACATAAGGGTTTGCCATGGAATATAAAGATAATAATGTCAACACCAAGCTTTAAAATTCATTAACTGTCATCACTGTTGTTGTTGCCTTAAGTTTATATTGAAAATGTAATTAAGCTACAATTATAATGGTTTTTTCAATAGAACACAACAAATGTATGGTTTTCCATGGCCAACCCTTGTCATTTCTTTTTGAACACACGGTATAAAATAACTTGTAAATTTGCATTTTCTTACATTATTGTACCAAACATTTATACCAAAATTTAAAATTTTATTCGTTATAATGTGCTACATTATCATTTACAAACAAAATAATTTTGAAAAAGAGAAATTAGGGGAATTTACAACATAAAATTTATGATTTATCAGGCACATTGGTTCTTGCATACTATATAAGTAACTAGGAAAAATATGATCACCAGTTGAGGAATTTTCTCACCACACAAGTTCTTGAACTAGCGATGCCACCCTGAGGTTATCATTCTAATGTTATTCTCTCGTATGTAATTTCATATGTTTAACAAAAACACTTTTCTGAGCTTTTTTATACTAGCAAATTGAACATCAATAAGGTTTGTCTCCTGTATGTTTCTTCATATGTTGAACTAAATCACTTTTCTGAACAGTTTTGTACTCGCAAATTGAACATGAATAAGGTTTTTGTCTGCTATGTATCCTCATATGTCGAACTAAACCACTTTTGTGAACAGTTTTATACTCGCACATTGCACATAAATAAAATTTTTCTCTTGTATGTATCTTCATATGTTGAACTAACCGACTTTTCTGAACAGTTTTGTACTCGCAAATTGAACATGAATAAGGATTTTGTCTGCTATGTATCCTGATATGTCGAACTAAACCACTTTTGTGAACAGTTTTATACTCGCACATTGCACATAAATAAAATTTTTCTCCTGTATGTATCTTTAGATGTTTAACTAAATAACTTTTGTGAGCTGTTTTAAACTCGCAAATTGAACATGAATAAGGTTGCTCTCCTAAATGTATCTTCATGTGTTGAACTAAATTACTTTTCTGAACAGTTTTGTACTCGCAAATTGAACATGAATAAGGTTTTTCTCCTGTATGTATCTTCAGATGTTTAACTAAATCACTTTTGCGAGCTGCTTTATACTCGCAAATTAAACATGAATAAGGTTTCTCTCCTGAATGTATCTGCATGTGTTGAACTAAATGACTTTTCTGAACAGTTTTGTACTCGCAAATTGAACATGAATAAGGTTTTTCCGAGGGGTCTATCACACTCGGCAATAGGTGTACATATTTTCGGAAATAGCCGGCAATAAAAAAGCAATGTAAGGGCAATAACAAGCAGTAAAAGAAATGGAAGCAATAGGGTGCAATATCTGGCAGTATACGGTAATATTGGGCAATTGTTAAGAAAATTTTGAGAAATAAGGGCAATATTTCCCTAAACAATTGTGCTACATTGAAGGTCATACACGCCCCCACCTACTTCTGCGATTCACGAATATGCAGGACGCTGGCGCAGGGGTGATATTCTGCAACTTTACATTTAGTGTTATAACTAAAGCTGATAATTATATGCACTCAAATGTACAAAAATATGCGCATATATATGCATACATTTTGTTGAGTATTTGCACCCAAAGTTATAATATATGCACATAATATGCTCTAATTTTTTTGAAAATAACTAGGAGTTTTCTAAATAATGTAAAAATTTTAATTATTTTGTATAAGAATATTTATTTTTCTAATTTTTATTCAAAGACGTCATTCATTTTAACGTTTGACTATATAAACATGGACTACCAATGCCAACTTTACGTTGTAAGCAACATAAAAATGAGGTTTTCCCTAACGCTGCCAGACTATTATTCTCCCAACAGTCGTGTAATGGATTCTATGTTGGTTGATTCCTTGTACATTGTTTCTACAGGAAAAGTGGGGTTGCTGGCAGTCTATGTTTATATAGTCAAAGATTTTAACAGAGACTTCCCCTTTATTCTGCTTATTTTGATACGCGCACTGCATTCAAGCTGCAGGAAGTAAAAGTATATATCTCAGTTTCACATAAAAATGTTATTAATAATTTAATGAAATAGTAAATTTTACAAAAAAATCTCAAAAAGTTCATACATTACAAATTATTGCTAAATATAACCAAATATGCAAAAATCCAGAAAGTATGCTCACAATATAAATATGCAAAATATGCAAAATGAAACTTGGCTTAAACGATTTGTTTTCACATAATTAGTATACATATACAAAAAGTGTCGCCGGCATATTAATTATACAAAATATGCATTTGCATATAATATCAGCTTAGTTATAACTTGTTTCGTGTGTGAGTTCAGATGTTATAGGATATAGGTTAGTCAGTGATTTTGTGCAAAACTGGGTAAGTACTAACGGAATAGTGAGTGCCATTTACACTTACATGTCCATCGCGAAGGTTTGGAGCGAAACGCCAAACGTGCACGCGGAAGCGCGAAAAAATATGCACGCGCCAATTTCGCGTTGTTACCTAAATCGTAACACTCCAGACTCCAGCCGTGCACACTGGTCTGCAGACTCTGCAGTTTTAGACCGTGCAATCCAAAACTTTTAGTTTAAATGCGATTTCGTCAAGTATTGATGTGGCGTGTGGAATTTTAGAAATTCTACAAGTTTTGGGTTAGCGCGTACTTGATCAGTTGCAGAATAATAAAAATGTTCAAGAGTTAAAGAGTTAAAAAGAGCACACAAGATGTAATACGTAACCCAATTTTTCAATAAATATTTTTTTAAATTAAAATTGTTTGTTTTAAAATTTACCTGAACTAGATACTAAAACTATGCATGTACTTAGTACCTATACCTAATAAGAAAATGATCTAGATTATAAACGTTATAGATTAGCAAATGATAATAACCTACTTTTGGTTTCAATCTTCAGATTAGCATCAACATAAATTTTTACAATTTTTTCCTAGATACCTAAAAACTTTCTCATTTAAGTCAAAACTTAATTTGTAATTGGATCCTTGCAAATCTTTCCCAATTTTAAATTTTGGGCAATGGGAGCAATACCTTCAGAAGTACGGAAATTTACAGCAATAAGGGTAGTAATTAGGCAATAAGGGCAATATTCAGGAAATTTCGGCAACAGTTGGGAAATTAAGGCAATAGTATCAGAAATAGGAAATACGTACATTTTATTGCCGAATACGGCAATAGGTGTACATTTTTTTGAGTGTGATAGACCCCTTGGGTTTTTCTCCTGTATGTATCTTCAGATGTTTAACTAAATCACTTTTGCGAGCTGCTTTATACTCGCAAATTAAACATGAATAAGGTTTCTCTCCTGAATGTATCTGCATGTGTTGAACTAAATGACTTTTCTGAACAGTTTTGTACTCGCAAATTGAACATGAATAAGGTTTTTCTCCTGTATGTATCTTCAGATGTTTAACTAAATCACTTTTGCGAGCTGCTTTATACTCGCAAATTAAACATGAATAAGGTTTCTCTCCTGAATGTATCTGCATGTGTTGAACTAAATGACTTTTCTGAACAGTTTTGTACTCGCAAATTGAACATAAATAAGGTTTTTCTCCTGTATGTATCATCACATGTTGAACTAAGGCACTTTTGTGAACAGTTTTATACTCGCACATTGCACATAAATAAAATTTCTCTCCGGTATGTATCTTCTTACGTCTCACTACATGACGTTTCTGAACTTCTTTATCCTTGCAACATAAGCATAAATAGTGTTTCTCTCCTGTATGTGTTTTCATATGGTTCACTAACTTCTGTTTCGGTATTTCTTTATTTTTATAAAAAGAACACGAACTCTTGTGCTTTGCTTCATTGTTACAGACCTTCCAAATAAACTGTTCTTGTGAAATGCTTCTGTCTGCTGCACAAGCAGAAAGCAGTTCGTCTTTTATATCAATTTCCTCTTGTTTGATATTCAATCCGTGATAAGTTGTGTTGTGGACAGTGCCTTCGACAACATCTTGCTGTATGTTAGCAAATACCTTATTTTCTTCAACTTGCATCAGTGGTTCATGTAAGGTGGTGGCTGTTGCACTATACAATGTATTTTCAAGTAATTCCTGCTTCATGTCCATTGCGATACTGAAAACAAGACCACAGTAAAAGTCAGTTAGGTTAAGTTGCGTGTTTATTTATAAATTCAAAATTTCCTGTAATTGCGGTCTAATAGATTTACTTACGTTGAATAATGTGAAATTCAAAGAAGCAACTAATATTGAGACGATCTAGCAGTAAAAATGATATATAACTACACAAACAAAATTGATTAAATCCAATGATTCAAAAGAACTACTCAAAGACAAAATAATATAATACCCTTATAAAGATATCCCACTCAATAAGTTGGTTTTTGACAATAAATTTTGCACTAGTGGCTCCACCTGGGTATTGGACAAAGAAAATGCGCCAAAGCGCCAAATTCAAATCCCTTACATTTTTATTTTACTTACCGTTAATTAACAAAATGTAGACGAGATCCCATTTTTAAAATTTATTAACGAAAATATTAAATAAAATGTCAACAAACTACTGAACTTTACCATTCTTATGCCTAACTACAGTGTAAAACTTATAGCTAAAATTAATACAGAAATACAACTCATACAAACAGTAATTATGGTATATATTCTACAGTCCTGTAACTTAATTAGAAATTAAATTAGTCCAATATATTACTATTGTCTATTACAGTTCAGCGAAGATCCTAGTTATAAAATATAATTTTATTTACTTTTGCGGGTACGGTGTTTTATATAAAATTCCCTTGCCAATTTTTTGATGGGATCGCTATTTAATTGATTTAAAACAAGGGGGCGGTTTTCTATTCCTTTTAATATATTATTAACTGACTTTAACCAAGAATGCATAATTGTTTTTAGACGACCACGTATGAAAGTAACATTATCGCGACAGCAGCCTACTACAGAAAGTTGACAATTTCATACACTAGCACGATATTATATCGTGCTAGTCATATCGTAACGGCACAAAGTTATTCACATCACGGCCTGCTTAATTGTGTGACAAACGTCACTTTGACGTTTGTCACACTGTCACACAATTAAGCTGACCGTGATTCAAATAATACAGACGCTTTTGCTTTATTCGTTGTTCTGCTTCCAACAAGCTCTAATTTTTTATAATTGTACCAATAATAATATAACGATCAATTTTGCAAACGAAATAAAAACAATTCTTAAAAATAGAATTTACTTTGAGTGGTCGTCTAAAAAATAGTGTTCATAACTCGCCCGAAAGTGCAAATATCTGTGCTCATGTTTTAGATCCACTCGGGCTTCGCTTCGCTACGCCCTCGTTTGTCTAATCAACACTCGCACGATATTTGCTACTTTCGACGCTTGTCATGAAAATAACTATTTCAACGTTAAATTAATCATAAGTGTTTTGATCATTTTTGCATGTACGAAACAATTAACGAATGAAAAGCGTGCTTTATTTTCAATTTTGGTTTTCAATAATGAATACGATGATGGAAAATGTGAGATGTACGGAAGAGATTTACTAATTAAATATCCCGTTTGCCTTACAGAGTTAGCAAAAACTTTATTAGGATATCGTAAACTGCGGTACTGATTGGTATATTCTTTGGCCTTTATTAAATCAAAACTTGCGTCATTAGTCTTAAAAGAGAGTAAGGTCGCTTTACAATTTTTGCAGTTTTTGGTAACTTTTAAAATCTTTTTTGCAATAAAACCTGCTATGTATTGGTATGATATCTTTGAAATATAGTTACTGTTAATATCCTGTGTATTTTCATATATTTTATTGATTTGTTGAGAGAAACTTTCGGGGGTGTAATTTGCTATTTGATTATTGGGTGATTCCTGGAGTAAAAGATTTTTTAAGGAATCTAAACCCATGGATTCATCTTCCTGGCAGTTCGCATTTAAAGAATGACGCCCAAGAAAATTGGATAGAATAGCCGTTTTTAAACTATAAGGAAATTCATAAGCTGTTGGATTAACATTTCTAAAATTCATACATCTACGTAACATAAGAAAATAAATTTTCGACAGGATCTTAACAAAAATTGCGTGGCAAAAGGAATTTAAAACCTAATTTTTGACAATAATTCCAAATTTGAGTAAAGCCTTCTATATTGAACAAAATATTTTGGACAGAAGGAGGTTTTGACTTCTTTCCTGTCATTACATCTACGAAATACATAGATCTCAATATCGCTTTAGCTTCAACCCAAAATTGAGTGTTTCGATTTATTAGATATTGCCGTGCGAAGAATTTTTGCTTTAAATTTATCTTTTAGTACATTTGAATTCATAGAATCAAGTAATTTGTCCATGAATAAAATTAACTCCGATGTATCTGCTGCTGATGGTTCAAAAGATTCTTGATGGCACAAAAGCCTTAACACAGCACCTACTCTTTGACCTAAAATTTGAGCTGCCAGGTAAACTCTCATCTTTTCCTGTCCTTCTGGTTTTATATGTTTTTCTGTAATGTGAGGTAGCGCACGTACATCTGCTTGTCCAACATCCTGCCCATATAACTTAACAATATCACGCCAAGAAGCCTTTTTCTTCGTACCGTTTATTTCAAAACACACATCTTTAACCATAAAATGATTTCAAAATCCTTTAAATAAGTGAGGAGTGTCATATAAAGGAAATATTGGTTTCCTGTCAACAATTTCGAATGCCTGGTATTTAAATTCCCCACCCTGCTTTATATATTTTTCTTGAGTTTCTCTCATTAGTTTGTTTATTGTCGCCTGATTACTGGCAGCTTGATCGCAAACTGTCGAAATTATTTGTAAGCCTGTACCATCAACGGTTTTAACTATTTCTTTCATTAAATTAACAATCTCTAACGAGGTAGCTGTTGATGTTAGGACGTAAGCGATGGGTTGCTTCCATTTCCGGTAAACACCTCGCAACATAAAAACCAATGCATGGGTTGCGAATTTTTTTTGTACATTGCCATTTCCTAAATTAACAAAACCTACAATTTTACGATTTTTTTCATCAAAATTTAATGCCGTTTTCAACTTTATTTCGTCAAAAATGAGCGTGCAGTATTTTTCACTCATGAATTGAGTTCTTTGATGGTTTTCAAAAATGTTTTGATTTATACCTGGTTCAAAACTAATTTTGGATAATAGTCTTAACAGAGTATTTTTGGACGGTAAAAAAAAGTAATGGCTTAGAAACCTATAAGCTTTACCACTTTGTTTAAATAAAGCAAGTGCAAAATTTTTTTCGTCAAAAGAATAACGGCGGGAGATTGGTTTCTTTTTGCTTAACCTTAATTGACTAAGAAGAAAATTGATAGCTGGAGGTTTTAAATTTGCGATTTCTTTTGGGAACAACCGTAAGGCTCTGTCCATTAAACATTTACTGTTTGTAATACGCATTTTTTTAAGCAATCTACTTGTTTTTCTTACAAATTTATCTAATTCTTGCTTTAAATTTTTTTCCCGCGGCTTCAGTTGAATTATTCTTTTTACACCTAATAAAGGTAAAACAGATTTTCGTCTGAGATTTTTTTCTTTTGATGAATTGTTACTCTCTTCTGTTTGATTTATATCTAGAAAATACAATAATTCAAGCAAAATGGTAATGCAATAAAAATTGTGTTGGGACCTGAACGCAAATCTTGTTCTGTCTGCGTATGGATTACTAAAGGACAAGGTAAGGGAAGAACACTCTGTAGTTGGTTAAAGTTAGAAGCAGGTGGTGGTTCTTGTGAAATCTGACCATGGTAATTTTTAATTATGTGATCAGGGATAGGACTGAGTTCCGCGTGTAACGAGCTCGAGTACGGTTGTGTTTGAGTTTCTTCCGTTAAGTGCGTAGCTGATCCAGTATTTCCTTGATTATTATCATTTTACCTACCAATTAGCAATCAGCTCCGCATTACTGAAAGTGGAACGAGCGAGTTCGACGCGCTGCAATCAGCAGATTGCAGCGCAGTGCCCTATCTCACAAAGATAGCAGTTCTACACGAGACTTGTTTATAAATACTAAAGTGCACACATAAATATGACTGATACAAATAAATTTCTGCCCAGACCTCCGAACATAGTTTATAAGACGAACAATGTTACCGCAAATTCAACTACAATGGAATGCCAAGAAATCACAGATAACGACACAAATAACCTCAAACGACCTCTAAGCTCACCAGATGACAGCGACTTTAATAAACGGTATTTATTTAACACTTCCACTTTAATCTCCCAAAATAAATTCCACGCTCTATAATCGGAGAATGAAACAAATTCCTCACAAGCAACCGCTTCCACTTCAAACAACGCTACTGAAAAACCTAAGGTTCCACCGATATTCATAGCCAAAGGCACAAACTATCAAAACATAGTTACGGATATTAAATCTACCATTACAGAACCATTCACCACCAACTATAAAGGTAAGGAATTAAAAATTAATTTGACTAGCATAGACGGCTACAGAAAACTTACTAAGTTTTATGATGAACATAAAGTTCATTATTATACATACAGGAACCCTGAAAATTCTATCATCTCTGCAATCATTCGAAATGTTCCTATCTCCATAACGGAAGGAGAGGTTAAGACTGAATTAGAACGCTTAAACTTCCCAGTAATTAAAGCCACGCGACTTTTGAACCGAAATAAAGTTCCTATGCCGATAGTTGCTATTGAACTAACAAAAAATGAGAAAACAAATGATATATTCAACCTGAATAGACTACTATATTGCGTAGTAGCCATTGAACCCAGACGCAAGAACAATGATATCCCTCAGTGCACCAACTGCCAATTGGTGGGGCACACTAAAAACTATTGTCATTTATCTCCAAGATGCGTGAAATGCACCGGAAATCGCCATTACTCACAATGTCAAAAAAAGCGAGACACTGATTCTCCCAAATGCGTAAACTGCGGTGGGGTACATACAGCTAACTATAGAGGATGTCCATACATCAAATCTCACCCGGTAGCCAGACCATTAAACCCTAACGCGATAAGAGGGAAAATTACGTCTAATACAACATACGCATCAGCCCTGTGCCACAATCCCCATGCTCCCAATCTACATATTCCTAACCAAAATAATCAAAAATCAACAAATCAAAACTTCTTTGTGACTAACATCCTCCAATCTATTATCGAAATAATTACACCGCACCTAGAACAAATTAAATAATTTATCTTATCCCTGATTCCAATGTTATTTCAAAATGGCAGCAAATAATCGAATCCCTATAGACAAGTTAACCCTCTTAACCCTAGAACGCATACATCTAAGAAAGTTACATTAACGCATATGTGGCGTCGTATACGACACCACGCCTTTTTTTGTTTAATGAGGCACTTTAAATTTACTATACACCTTTTTTAATATCTGGAAGTTAATTTTGACTACATAGATGCATATTAAAGGGCAAAACGGAAGTTAAAGTTGTTAAAATATTTATTTATGGGTATGAATAAATTAATTGTTAAATCTAAGGAACTGATCAGGTACTAATATCTACGTTAAACAGTTTTGACAAATAACTACAGTGTGATTTTTTTAAAACTCAATTGCAGCAGGCCCTGGACTGCTTGGATCAGCTGGCAGTACTGAAGTGTATTGTTGGTGACACTGTCTGTGTCAAAACTGAAACAAACCTAACCTGCTAACCTCGAATTTGACATAGACTCACAGTGCCACCAACATATTATTCATACGTTTGAATTTCCACAGCCAGCAGAGGATCTTTTTTTTTATCTCTCGATATTTGCATCATAACCTCAAAAAGGTATTTAATGTCAATTGAAATTAGTTCTAATTATAAGGGTCGCCATCTTTGTTCCTTTTAGTAATTATAGTTAAAATATTATCGACTGCCCTTTGTAATATAGTATTTTGGTTGCCTGCTCCACTCTATCTGTTCGGTGGTTCAAGTATAATAGCTAACTGGCAATCTTATAAAGACAGTAGTGATAGCTATTTTAACAAATTCCACTTCGCATTACGTTACTATGAAAATTATGTACGTAAACTGACAGATGGCAAGTTGTTACCGATCAGCACCTATCGAGAAACCTTGTTACGTGATTGCATAGATGGCATCATATGCGACACCAAGTAACTAAAACACTAATTATAAAGCTTGTAACAATTTTTGGAAATAAAAAATGAAAGGGATATATCAACAATAATCTTCTGGAGAGGTACTAAAAATATGAATATGATAACATAACAGCAAAGCACTAAAAACTAGATAGTTAAATACCTGGTGTCTCATACGACGCCACCTATGCGTTCTAGGGTTAAATTGGAACGCCAACGGCATTAAAAACGAACGATCAATACTTATTTCATTCCTATCCAGACACAATATAGATATTGCATGCATCACTGAAACTCACCTTATTCTAAACGAAAAATTCACGTTACCGGGATATCATATATACCGGAAAGACAGACCAACAGAGGTTGGGTGGGGAGGTAGCGCAATATTAATTAAAAAAAACATAGCTGTTTCTCCAATCACTCTGGAGAACATTCACTTTCTAGAAGCTGTTGCTATAAGCATAACAGTAAATGAAAACTCAACTCTCCGAATCGTATCAGCTTACAAACCACCTAATAGTCAACTCAGCCAAAACGAACTCAACCAAATTTTTGAAAACCAACATCCCACGCTCCTTGCAGGAGACCTCAATTGTAAACATACTAACTGGGGATGCAGAGTGACTAACCCCAATGGGATAAAACTTAATAACTTTGCTTCTCAACTGGCACTACAAGTGGCTGCACCCGCTGAATATACTTACTTTCCATATCGATACAACCAACTACCAGATATACTTGACATCATTTTACACAAAAACCTAACTCTACCAATTACTCAGACAGTACTCACGGAACTCGATTCTGATCATCTGCCAGTATTGTTCACCCTCAGTTGTTTACCCTATAACTACCCACACCTCCCAAGATTAATTAACGGACCCATCGACTGGGATAAGTTCCGATCTACTATGGATAATCAGCTAACTTGCCCCACCAACTTAGATTCACATGAGGACATCGATAACGCGGTGATATTGTTCAAAGATGTAATCACGTCAGCAACTCAACAAGCTACTAAAACCACTCGATTACAGCGACACCGATTTGACCAAACTTCTCCCTCACACATACAACAATTAATAAGAGATAAACACACAGCACGTAGACAGTGGCAAAGTACTCGAAACCCAGCAATTAAGACCCAACTAAACAGGCTTATCAGGCTTGTAAAAACCGAATTAGACCAATTTAGAATTTCGTCCTACCAAAACTACATCGAATCTCTTGATCCTGGCGATCCCAACATGTGGAGGGCCACCAAAAGAATACTAAAACAACCAACGTTAATCCCACAACTCCGGTATGATGGTCGTACATATTCAGAAGATTCCGGCAAATGCGAGATCTTCGCAGAGCAGCTGGAAAAAACGTTTACCACTCCATCTACTCAATCTGATACTAATTATCCCGATCAACTCGAATTAAACAAAGATGTTCCTTCTAATATAACACCCACTGATCCAATATCGCCATCTGAAGTTAAATCGTATATTAATAAACTGAAATTCAAAAAAGCTCTAGGAATGGATCTTATACCCAACTTGGTACTTAAAAACTTACCAAACAAATCCATCTGCTATCTAACAGCGATATTCAATGCATGCTTGAGATGTGGATACTTTCCTATTTCTTGGAAAAGGGCAATAATTTTGATGATACCAAAACCTGGCAAGCAGCACGATAATCCTGCAAATTATCGCCCAATCAGCTTGTTATCTACACTCTCAAAACTGTTAGAACGAGCAATACAGTCACGGTTAAGCAAATTCTTGGAGACTAACAACGTTTTCCGGAATTTCAGTTTGGCTTTAGAAACTCCCACTCATCAATTCACCAGATTCTAAGACTCACGGAACTAGTAGAAGAAGGCTTCGAAAGAAAAATGCACACACTCATCGCATTCGTAGACATAGCACAAGCTTTTGACCGGATCTGGATTGATGGGCTTATCCACAAAATAATAATGACGAATATTCCGCCATATTTACTGCAGATATTAATCTCATTCTTATCCGACAGAGCTTTTCAAGTAAGAATTAATTCCTTTACTTCTTCAATTCGTCAGATCAATGCAGGTGTTCCTCAAGGTTCAATCCTAGGGCCCACACTATTTAATATATTCATGTCCGACATTCCTTCCCTACCTGGTTCAAGCCTAGCTATGTACGCCGACGACACAGCCATTATCGTACAAGATCATGATATTATTAATGCAGCCTCTAATCTCCAAGAAAACCTAAACCAACTAAACTTATGGTTTAACAAATGGAGGATCACTTTAAACGCCAACAAATGTGAAGCAAAAATCTTTACGTTTCGCCGACCTTTAGATCCCCCAAACTTATTTCTCAACAACTCTAAGATACAATGGAACCCAAAGGACAGTGCTGTGCGATATCTTGGTATATACTTAGATAGAAAGCTAAACTGGAATCTACACGTTAATAAAAAGCTATCTGAATCATACGCAAGGCTGAGTATGCTATACCCCATAATCAACAAAAAATCTCCCCTTAAAATTAAATGTGGTATCTTAATCTATACGTCCTTGATAGGACCTTTATTTACCTAAGGATGCAGCGTTTGGAGTGCTACTTCTAAGACCAACCTGAACAAGTTCCAAGTTATTCAAAATAAAGTACTGAGAATGATAACCAATGCAGAATGGTTCGTCAGAAACTCACAGTTGCACAGGGAGACCGGCATCTCAACGATTCAACAGCACATCAAAAAAATATCAAGAAAATTTTACAACATAAACCAATGCGACGGTGCAAAATTCTATAACCTAGGTAAAAGAACAGTGCACACCAGATTGAAAAGAAAATTACCAATAGATCTACTAAGTAGTGACAGTGAATAAATCTTTAAACAATAACAAAACAGTCTAGTTAACTCTTACGTGGTGAACCTCTAAACAATGATATAAGTTATGTCAAATGAATCTAGTGAGTAGTGCCCATAGTTCGAAATAGTAATTTACAAACCAAATGCGGGAAAGCGATGTTCCCCGCATGAGCGCTGTGTTGAAGCATGAGCGAGCGCTAGCGAGCGAATGCCTTCATATGCGCGAATGCGTGGTTTAAGCTTTTTCGCATAAGGTTTGTACAATATTTTTTGTAACGAACAAAAAGACATTCATAAATTGAAATTAGTAATTTAGAATTTCAAGCGGATGCTCGTATTTTCAAGCCAATTGAGGTAGCTAAAAAACAAAGTAGGTTGATAGCAATTGTTTTATGCAGTTGTCGACTGACATTTCGTATTTTTAATTTTGAAGAATGGCAGATGAATTTTCTTGTACACCTCCTGAAATTCGGGAAGCTGCAAATGTGGCAATTCAAAATTTATTGCCAGTAAAATCAAAGCACAGGTATGAACTAGTGCATTCCAAATTTGTTCAGTGGTGCAAATCAAAAAATATAGTAAATTATACTGAGAATTGCTTGCTGGCTTATTTTCAAGCCTTTCAAAGTAAGAAGTCATTATGGTCACACTATTCAATGTTAAAATCGTGCTTAATAATCCACAACAATATAAACATTTCCAAATTTGCGAAGCTTATAGCCTTTTTAAAGAGGCAAACAGAAAATCAAAACCCCAAAAAGTCAAAAGTATTAGATGATGAACAGATACGAAAATTTATTAATGAATCGCCAGATTCTTCGTTCCTGTTAATGAAGGTAAACATTTTGTTTTATTTATTTATTCACACATTAACATAAATATTACATTTCAACTTAGGTTGTATTAATAATGGGCATTTCTGGAGCATGCCGCCGTGAGGAATTGTGTAAAATGTCTATTGATGACATCGAGTTTAAAACAGACGTAGTATTTGTGACCATACCTGTCACAAAAACCAACGTTAGCAGACGATTTGCAGTTACTGATGTTTCTTGGATTGCCTTACTCCTAAAATATAAAAATTTAAGACCACTGACAAATAAACGTTTCTTTTTAACCTACCGTGATGGTAAATGTATTAATTCTCCAGTTGGTCTCAACACATTCGGCAAAATTCCATCAAAAATAGCTGAATATCTCAGCTTAGATAGTCCTGCTGAATATACAGGGCATTGCTTCCGAAGAAGTTCAGCCACTTTGCTTGCAAACCATGGTGGCGATTTATTGTCAGTCAAAAGGCTAGGAGGATGGAAATCTTCAGCTGTAGCTGAAGGTTACGTAGAGGACTCTCTTCAAGGCAAAATAAGTTTGGCAGAAAAATTAATGCATCCAGCGGCAGGACCATCTTCGGCAGCTGAAACGAAGACAGCGGAAACTTCTGTCGACGTTACAAATCAAACTCATCCTGGCATTTCGATTTCAAATTGTACAAATTGTCCGATAAATGTCTATTATCAATGTTCACGTTGTAATTGATATTTATTTACTTACCAACTTTATTGTTAAGATTTACGTTTTTTCATAACCTAAAATAGTAATCAAATTGTTATAAAATAATATAAAATAGTGTAGTTCAAAAGCACTTACCTTATTTTCAATAAACTAATTTCAATTAGGAATAATTTCTTTAGTTTTATCACGTTTTTGCTTTGATTGCAATCAATCAGAAATTGACAAATTGGTGCAAATAGTTTAACAAATAAATCGCCGCATTTCCAATAGATGGCACTAGCAAATATGTAAATTTTATTATTAATGATTAGTCGTCAATTTGTTACATTTCATAAATGAAAATCGCGGAAATGGTACTTCATAAATTAAATTTTATTATTGTAAAGACGATTATTTTCTAAAATGCATGAGAGGGCCAGTGCTTTTTGCTATTTTTCCTGGTTAAGTAGATCGGGAAATTGACGTTTCGCTTGCCACTAGAGTGCGCGGAATGTCATTTCCTACGCAGTGAGTACAAAAAAACTATGAATAAACTCTGCCGTGAATAGCAGTTTATGCTGGACTGGCATTATACAAATTAAAAAAAAAGGGATAGGACTGTGAATGGTCTCTGCATCACCATCAAAATCAGCAACTAAAATAAATTAACATTTAAAAAGATGTAGAAGTTAATTAGAATATAATTTCTAATTTTCATTACTTAGCCGTACATGTATGGTTTAAAACAACAACACAGGTAGATTAGTTTAACAGATCTTTACAATTTAAAATAATATTGTAATTTTTACCATACTCAACCGGTAAATTTAAAGTAGGCACAGCTCTTCTGTGCAAACGTTTAGTGCCTTCCAAAATATATTTCTCCTCAAAATGTATTGAACATATTCTGTACGATTGATAAACTTAGGAAGGTAAAAGATCTTTTACAATGAAATTTCCGGCATTAAAAACCCACATCGAATACATTAATGTATCAAGAGGAAACCTGTGGCATGCTCCTTTTACATTTTTTGTTGGACATATTTTTCAATTAATTGACGAATTAACATAAAACTTTTTAATTTGACATGTGTTCATCTGTTTATACGTCACTGACGTTTTTGTTTTAAATTTTGAATAACTAGTGGGCAGTGGACGATCTGTGGCTCCAGCTGGGGTTTGGTCCAGAACTAAAACATTGTAAATAGTTTGCCTACTTGACTGAGATATCTTTATAAGAGTATTATATTATTTTGTCTTTGGAACTACTTTTATGTACAGGCGCGGCTAAAGCACATCTATAACATGAGCATGCTTGTCAGCCATATTGAATCACATCACAAAAGCGGCAAATTCAAAACATTAGTTACTTTTCAGAAAATGAAAATACGTTTATGTGTATATATTTGATGCAAAGCATAAAAGGCAAAAAACACAGGAAAACGAAGACAGCTGGCAACTCAAACTCGAGGTTAGAAGCTAGAACAGCGAGAATAGATAATATAATAACCCACAGCGACTGAAATGTTTGACATTGTAGGGTTATGATTTGGTTGCGTCATGGCCACCAACATGTAAACGCGAAAGTACTGTGATGCAAGATTTTATGCAACTTGTGCGACTTGCGTCTGCTTGTATTATAAAGGGCTCTAGTCGCGGCCAAAAAAAAATGGGACAGTTACGTCTATTTTCACTTATAATACCATGAGTAGTCAAAGTTATGTCGAATATTTTTGCTGCGGTATCACGAATGTCCATTGCGCTTAGATTCGATTAGGACGAGTGCGCTAGCACGAGTCCTAATCTTAAGCTCAATGGACATGCGTAGTGATACCATTGCAAAAATATTCTACTTACCTTTGACTAAGAATGGTATTCGATGGACTATTCAATGAACCAAACTACTTTTTCAAATTAGTTTTCAGTAAATCTAGCAACAAAGTACTCAATTTCTATAGTAACAGAACACTAATACTGACATTTTCTAATAATAATCACATTTAATATTTAACATTCTTTAAGTACCTATAGAATAGCATATTTATTTTTTTTTGCATTTACAGAAATAATATTAGCCTTATACATATATATGCAACACAATAAACTGCTGTTTATATTTTCATCCTGTGTCTTCCACGTGTGAGTAAAATTGTGTAGTGCCACTGGTAGTGCGTAGGCATAGGTCACCGGCATGCCTGCCACTGGCGTAGGTGTTGTTAGTTGGCAGATGCAGCATCGTTGACAGTTTCACTTTTTTCCTTTAAGTCAACATAACCTTAAATGTTTGAAATTGTGCCACCAATAAGTACAAAAGTGAGGTATTAAATTGATAGTAAATTGAAAAGTGACACTGTGTAGATCTACAATGTCGAAATAAAAACAATCGACCAAAGAGAGAATGCATTTTGAACAAAAATGTCAATGCTATAAAAAACTAAAAACAATAGGGTTAGCTCTTACAGACTCTGTCAATTTGAAAATGTGCATGACAAACTAGAGAAAGCTCCTGGAATGTGGCAACAATTGCTTTAGAGAAACTCAATTGTATTAATTAAAAATCCAGCCTACCCTCTCTTAAGTACAATTAAGAATTTACTTTATGGTGAGAGAGTTGAACACGATGTTGAGTTTGACTATAACCACACCTCATATAAGTTTGCACCTATAACATCATGCGATGCTCAACATTCTTTTTCCCAGTTAACAAATATACTTACCGACAAGAAAACAAACTTTACACCTGAAAACTTAGAGCAATATATATTTTGCCATGCCAAAATCCTTTAATTTGCATAATTCAGTATTAGTAAAATGTTAAAAATTCTGTTAATTTGGCTTTTCAATTTGTTTAAATATTAAAATTATATTCAGTTAGAGGTTTATTATATTTTTTATTTTATTTTATATTAGGAAATAACTTGTTTTTTTTTATTAGGTATACATTGGGGTTTGTGTATGTTGTACATAGTTTTTTATTTTTATGACATAAATCAATTTAAGAACCTGATTTTACTTGACTCTAAATTATTTATAAAAATATATTACTTTTTGTCCTACAATCAGCACCTATTTTGACACGTTTGCGTATGGATTTTTGTAACCTAAAATAGGAACCTATTTTACGTTATTTGTTCATAAACATACTTACGACTGTTGACCTTAAGTTAATTATCACACTTCATTTGAACTTTCTCTACTTAGCTAACTTCGGAAACTACCATGTATTCAAAAGAAATTACATAAGGGTTTGCCATGGAATATAAAGATAATGTCAACAGCAAGCTTTAAAATTCATTAACTGTCATCACTGTTGTTGTTGCCTTAAGTTTATATTGAAAATGTAATTAAGCTACAATTATAATGGTTTTTTTCAATAGAACACAACAAATGTATGCTTTTCCATGGCCAACCCTTATGTCATTTCTTTTTGAACACACGGTATAAAATAACTTGTAAATTTGCATTATCTTACATTATTGTACCAAACATTTACACCAAAATTTAAAATTTTATTCGATATAATGTGCTGCATAATCATTTACAAACAAAATAATTTTGAAAGAGAAATTAGGGGAATTGACAACATAAAATTTATGATTTATCAGACACATTGGTTGTTGTTGCATACTATATAACTAAGAAAAATATGATCAACAGTTGAGGAATTTTCTCACCACACAAGTTCTTGAACTAGCGATGCCACCCTGAGGTTATCATTCTAATGTTATTCTCTCGTATGTAATTTCATATGTTTAACAAAAACACTTTTCTGAGCATTTTTATACTAGCAAATTGAACATCAATAAGGTTTGTCTCCTGTATGTTTCTTCATATGTTGAACTAAATCACTTTTCTGAACAGTTTTGTACTCGCAAATTGAACATGAATATGGTTTTTGTCTGCTATGTATCCTGATATGTCGTACTAAATCACTTTTGTGAACAGTTTTATACTCGCACATTGCACATAAATAAAATTTTTCTCCTGTATGTATCTTCATATGTTGAACTAAACGACTTTTCTGAACAGTTTTGTACTCGCAAATTGAACATGAATAAGGATTTTCTCCTGTATGTATCTTCATATGTTTAACTATATCACCTTTACGTGCTGTTTTATACTCGCAGATTGAACATGACCAAGGTTTTTCTCCTGTATGTATCTTCATATGTTCAACTAAATACCTTTGGTGAGCTGTTTTTAAACTGGCAAATGGAACACAAATAAGGTTGTTCTCCGCTATGTAGCTTCATATGTTGAACTAAATTACTTTTATCGGCTGTTTTATGCTTGCAAATTGAACATGGATAAGGTTTTTCTCCTGTATGAATCTTTATATGTTGAACTAAATGACTTTTCTTACTTGCTCTATACTGGCAAATTGAACATGAATAAGGTTTTTCTCCTGTATGTATCCTCATATGTTGAACTAAATTACTTTTATTGGCTGTTTTATATTCGCAAATTGTACATGAGTATGGTTTTTTCTCCTGTATGTATCTTCATATGTTGAACTAAATTACCTTTATCAGCTGTTTTATGCTTGCAAATTGAACATGAATAAGGTTTTTCTCCTGCATGTATCCTCATATGTTGAACTAAATTACTTTTATTGGCTGTTTTATATTCGCAAATTGTACATGAATAAGGTTTTTCTCCTGCATGTATCTTTATATGTTGAACTAAACGACTTTTCTTACTTGTTCTATACTCGCAAATGGAACAAGAATAAGGTTTTTCTCCGCTATGTATCTTTATATGTTGAACTAAATTACTTTTATCGGCGGTTTTATATTCGCACATAGTACATGAGTAAGGTTTTTCTCCTGTATGTATCTTCAGATGATTAACTGTATCACTTTTGTGAGCTGTTTTATACTCGCAAAAAAAACATAAATAAAATTTCTCTCCTGTATTTGTTTTCATATGGTTAACTAACTCATATTTCTTTACTGGTTTATTTTTGTAAAAAGAATACGGACTGTTGTCTTCTGCTTCATTTTTAGAGACCTTCCAAATAAACTCTTCTTCTGAAATGCTTCCATCTGCTGCACACGCAAAAGGTTGTTCATCTTTTATATGAACTTCCTCCTGTTTGATATTCAATCCGTGATAAGTTGTGTTGCCGACAGTGCCTTCGATATCATCTTGTTGTACACGTAAGTTTGGAGCTACTTTATTTTCTTCACCTTGCATCAGCTCTTCACCTTCATGTAAGGTTGTGGCCATTACAGTACACAAATTATTGTCAAGTAATTCTTGATTCACGTCCATTGTGGTTCTGAAAAGAAAACCCCCCAGCAAAATTTAGTTAGGTTAAGTTCCGTATGTTTATTTACAAATTCGAAATTTCCTGTAAATGAGTTCTACCCGGGTTAACTTACATTGAATAATGTGAAATTCGAATAAGCAACTAATACCAATCTAGCAGTAAAAATGGTGGATAACTACTTCGCCCCAAATAAAATGGATTATATCCATAGATAATGTAACCCCGCGGGGATTATATGAAATGGATTCAAAAGAACTACTCATATGTAGAGGATGTTTCGCAACAAGATTTTCATACAGTACGTATAAGGGGTGATGATTCATTTAAAAACTGAACACAGCAAAAACATGGTAATCGTACATCACAAAGTTACCAGAAAGATTGAATTTAATTTAAAAAAACAAGTTTTCCTAGATCAGAACTGTAAATTATAGAAGTAGAAGAAATCTGAAACTCATTAGACATCAATTACGTTAAATATCAGGTAGCAGGTAGGAACTTTACACGATCCCGGTGTAAATAAACCTACCACAGGGAGTGGCGACCCTGTCTGATGCGAGCAACTTGTTTTTCCTCTCCCCTAAACTGCTTTGGGACAACATGTCGTAAACCTAATTATAGTACGTTTTTTTCCTATAAAAATTTTCAAGGTCAACATAAAATTGGCAAAACTGCTTTTTTTAAATTATTAGAAAATTTATTTTCGTCAGGTTTTTCTGTAAACGACTTTTGTCACTTTGACATTTAAAATTAAATTGTCAGTTTTTCTTTTTTGAAACTGAATACGGAATAAAAACGGAATCTTTTAAAATTAAATGTAGTGAAGTGTGCAGAGGAACTGTTGGATCTGCATCTTAACACACCAGAAGAAGACGTGTACGAAAGATTAGCAAGAGTTTTTGACGCACATATAGAACTTTAATGCTAGATTTTAAATTTCCCACCAATTTTTAGTTCAAAAAAGTTACTAAAACAAATTCTGCCAACATATATTTTTTAAAGGAATCCAAATAATGCCAACATAAACCCTAAATTCTTTGACCTTGAAAATTTTTATAGGAAAAAAACGTACTTTAGATCCTTATCCGGTCTTATCCTTTCCCAATTTAAACCTCACACTATATATACTCTTATAATGACAGAATAAATATCTGACAGAAGTGTTTGTTTGTTTCATTGACTTTATTTTAGTTTAAAAATTTACTCAGCCATGATTATATTTTATCATTGTCCTACTACTCATTTTGTTTATGTCTTCTTTGTCGCACTCATTAATTTCCTATGTTCAAAACGGATTTCGGAGAATCTGTATAGCTTCCTACAATACCAAAACTATACTGTCAGATCATAATCTATAAAATGGAAGAAAAGCTTAAAATCCTAAATTGGGATAATGTAGGTTTGAGTGAAGTACGAGGAAGAGGTGAAAACGATTAAGTTATATTGGAATTATTTTACGACAATATTGACAAAGCTCTACAGGAAAAACTTGTTCACTATACATTATTAACAGGCGACTTCAATTCCAAGTTGGGAAAAAAACAAGATCCATCAGAAACCTCAATGAGTGATCATGGTTATGGTACAAGAAACGAGCGAGGAACAAGACTTCTACAATATTTACAACAAAACAACCACAAAGAAATGAGTTCCTCCTTTAATAAAAAACAACAACGCAAATGGACATGGGCACATCCGAATGGCTACACAAAGAAAACGACCGATTTTGTTTTCGCAGATAAAAAGAAAATAGTAGGTACACGATGTGTCAGTTCTCAATAAGTTTTCAGTTGTTGGTAATCATCGAATTATAAGAACAAAAGTGGTCGTAAATATTAAAAAAGAAAGAAGGAAACTAATAACTAAATCCAAAACAAAAGGATGGTGCCCCCACTCCTCCGACAACGAAAACATAAAACTATTCCAGAACGAAATTAACAAAACCTTGGACACCACACGCATATTAAAAAAGGAAATATAGCTATCGAACAGCTGACACATCAATAATAGATGCAATAAGGGAGGCAGAGAAAAAACATTGTCCTAAAGACAGAAAAATGGAAGAAAAACTGAGCACAACACCAAAAGACTCATGAGAAGAAGAAGGGAACTAAAGAACAATTATGGAGAAAATCTAGCAGTCTTTAGACAGTTAAACAAATCTATTAGAACCGACATAAGAAACTTCAAAACCGAAATGGTCACAAGGGTAATAGAAAATAACGGGAACTTAAAAGTACTAAGACAAAAGCTTTCTCAAGGAAAAGCAAACATCAAATATAAGCGACAAACAAGGAAAAATTATAGCTAACAAAGAGGAAATCCTTAAGATAGTAGAAAACTGCTATGCCGAACTATACAGAGAACATAACAAAAACAACGATGAAGAACAAAAACTCCCCAAACTTCTAAATCAGAGCTATGTAGACATGCCAGAGATTACTTCATATGAAATAAGGAAAGCACTCTATGAAATGAAACCTAATAAATCTCCGGGGCAAGACGAGCTAATGATTGATGCTATAAAGATGGGCGGAGAAAAGCTATTATGTACACTGGGACTCCTGTTCAACGAATGTCTGTCAAAAGGCATAACATCAGCAAAGTGGAATAACGCAAGCTCTTTTGTACAAAAAAGGCGATATTACAGACCCTGGAAACTAGAGGCCAATTAGCTTGCCATCTCATACATATAAACTCTTTACAAATATTATTACAAACAGATTGGCCTCCAAATTAGATCTATACCAACCACGGGAGCAAGCTCGGTTTCGATCAACTTATAGTACAAACGACCATCTTCAAACTCCCAAAAGTCTAATAGAGAAAACAGTTGAATATAACAAAGCGTTGGTTTTGGTGTTCGCGGACTATGAAAAAGCCTTCAACACCATCAACCAACAAAAAATGTTAGAATGGTTAGCTGACTGTCGAATAGATCATCGCTACACCTCAATAATTAAGCATATGTATGAGAACGCCACGGCCTGTGTAAGGCTTCCCGAAGATACAAACAACTTCCGAATAGAAAGAGGTGTTTGCCAATGCTACACTATTTCTCAAACATTATTTAACAATTTGCTCCAGTACACATGCAAACAAATAGACTGGGAAGAGTTAGGGCTGAACATAAACGGCGAAAACCTGTGTCACCTAAGATTTGGTGATGACATAGTCCTAATATCTGACTGCAGCCCAAAAAATGGTACAAAGGCTAAATACGGCATCTCAAACGATGGGACTGAAAATTAACATAACAAAAACCCAAGTAATGATAAACCTAGTAATTGGTGGCGACATATATGTATATTGACAAAAACCAAATCGAAGAAACAGTTTCTTACAAATACTTGGGTCACGAAATAAGAATCAGCCGCGATAAACAGACCTGTGAGTTCGTTAAGCGAATAGGGTTGACGTGGGCAGCCTTTGGCCACATTTTTAAATCAGCACTTCCAATATGTCTGAAATACAAAGGTTTTCAATCAGTGTGTGCTGCCCGTTCTAACGTATGGCGCTGAAACCTTAACACTCGCTAAGAAAACGGCAAATAAGATAGGAGTTGCACAACGTGCAATGGAAAGATCAATATTAGGGTTATCATTGCGAGACAAAGTGCCAAATGTAGAAATACGCAGAAGAACAAACCTGACAGATGCCGTAGTAAGAATAACAACTCTTAAGTGGAACTGGGCGGGACACATTGCTAGGATCAATGATAACCGATGGACGAAGAAGATAGTGGAATGGAGGCTTCGACAAGACGCATTGAGAAATAGAGGTCGTCCACCCACTAGATGGTATGATGATCTGAAACGTATCCACGCCGACTTGATGCAAGTTGCTCAGGACAGGAAGCTATGGAAACAATCGAGGGAGGCCTATGTCCAGCAATGGACTCTCATTGTATTTTATGGTTTTCATCCCAAGCATGTTCTGCCAGCTTAGACTTATTGAATTGATACGTTTTCATCATATTTTTATGTTCTTTAACTCTAACTGCTAAAGGTCTGCATGTTTCACCGATATAATATTTCCCGCATTCACAGGGAATACTATATATACAGTTCCTTGAATGTTGTTCTTCGTTGAACGGTTTAGTTTTTGTAAAAACTGACCGCAAAGTATTCATCGTTTTGAATACCGTCCTAACAGTGAATCTATTTCCAATTCGTCTAATTTTGTCAGATATGCCTGGAATATATGGTATAGTTAGAGTAAATATAATACTCTAACTATCATAATCATAATCATAACTCTATAATAAAGCAGAAAAATTTCCAAGGTCAAACGTTTATGCGCGTGGTCTATGTGCAGTTACCATTTTGGGCGTGGTCTTAATATTAGCAGCGTTGCCAGACCTGGTACAATTCTACGAATCTGGTACATTCTGCAACCGTTTCTACAAAAGTACATTTTTAAAACGCGCATGCATTCAGTCTGGCAACCCTGCATATTCTGACCCGAGTGGTGCCGAGCTGCCGATGCCAGCGGTGACGTAACCGATCTTTGCCGTTTATGTTTGGAAGTGTGGTTAAAGTTTCGAAATAATGAATTGGAGTAATTCTTCAGGTACGTCATTAAAATCATTTGATATAATATAGTCATTCATGATACATGCTTTCCAGCATTTCACCAGTGGAAAGACCAAATTGAAGGACGCACTTTGTCATCGTATGTACTTCACACTTCATCTAAATTGCTGGCGGATGGCAGTAAGAAACAATATTACAACTGTCATCGCTATGTAAACTTTTTGTGTGTTCTAGGCAAATTAAAACAAGGTGTAACTTTTGAGCACATATTAAATGATGTTCGTGATGCTGGCTTGACGAAAGAGGAATCACAACAAATCCTACCTTTATAGAAGAAAGACTTGCACAATATCGCAAGAGATTTTCGTATAGATTATACACTCACCGGCACGAAAAACGGAGCACTTGCATTTTTTGATTAGATTTAAAATTGTATCCCTTTGTGATGTTTTATTATTACATTTATTATTATACATGTTATAATGTTAAATGTATAATAAATGTAATAATAAAACATCACAAAGGGATACAATTTTAAATCTAATCAAAAAATGCAAGTGCTCCGTTTTTCGTGTCGGTGAGTGTAGTACAAAACGCCACCGTAACGATGCAATAAGCGTAAAATTGTGGGTTGAAGATATGAAAAATCTAGGTGATGAATATCCAGTATTGTTATATAAAGAACAAGGTGTTGAAAGTGATTTAGGGCTTCTTGATATCAACGATTCTGCTGCAATGATATCAATATGCAAGTGTATATGTTAAATGAATACATTACTGCACTACTTATTCGATAAACATGCCCCCATTTGCATTTGCATTTGCATTTAAAAATGCTATTTTCGGTTTTGAAACCAATCACCCAGTATATGTTACTGTAAATTAAGTAATAAGCGGTAATTATTTATAACTATTGCAGGTTAATATTCATAATCAGATAAGCCCCAAAACCATTAACCAATTTATAACATTTACCGTTACATATTCACTACTAAACACTGCTTTAACTGGCAGAACATGTATGGTATAATTTTAAGAAAAAAAAAATCTACCAACACGTATTGTCAACTATTTGTGTTGGAGTTGGTAATAAACTTTACAATGTTAACACTACAATCTATAATACAGAGTGATTATAAAGTCATAGTTAATTTTGCATGACCGGGAGTAGAAATCAGTTTCTAGGTTAGAAAATTGTGAGAAAATACCGTTTTAGTTCAGTCATTAGATACTTTTGTGATTGAGGAGTTTTGAAACTTAGCAGGATTGTGTGCTTGGTGGCCCTAAGTTTGGCCCTAAGTTTACAATCTCAAGCGACCGCCGCCATCTTAAAAAAACTGGAGGCCAAAATCAGTTTTTGGCATATAACTCGGTTCCTATAGGTTTTAGAAAAAATGTTCTGGTGAAAAGTTAAAGAGGATCAAATTTACAACAAAACTGTTTTAATATTTTTGCTTTCAGTCTAATACTTTCCGAGATACAGGGCTAAACAATAGGCCAAATTTTTAAAAATCTCGTATAAGCAGCATTTGCATGGTACTTTTTAGCCTACCTAAAGTATTTTAGTGCAGTAAAGTAATAAAAACATAGACTATCAACTCGGGTTCCATTTTTTCTTCCAGTGCGAACATATCTTGTGAGTATAGATGGCTTGACTTTGCATAGAGAAAATGGCCGCAGGCATGGTCTTTAAATGAAGCTGCCAATTTCCCATACGTTTTGCTTGAATAAACTGTTTTGGCAAGGAAGCCATATGGAAGTATTGCACTCAAAGCGTTGTCGTTGGTCCATTCGTCTCAAGCTGAGCTAAACGTTTTTTGAATTTCTGTTCGACCGATTAGTAGCAGTCATTATTATCTACTTCCAGAATAGCGGACCTATCGATGTCTTTGGGTATCACGGTAAATTTGCTTTTTTCCTCATCTGCTAAGTCTACACCATACCACGCGATATTTGCTATAGCCTGATGACATAAAATATGAGCCCTGATCGCCCTTGCATAGATACCTCCGTCCAGAATTTTCTCTACGGAATGTTAGGCATAGATGGTGGGCCACAGCTCCTTCAAACCGCTGCCGCTCATTAGATAACCGATACATCCCATGAAGGACATCACACAGTGAAAACCGCCAAGACGGGGAACAACGTTCTTCAACTCTGGACCACAGTGACTGGCGACTATATTACCTATAAAATAGAGAGGTTGGTTGAAAGTGACGAAACATAATTTGTTCTTTAAACTTCTACATTTTTCGGTAGCTGACAGAAGAACAGTGAATATCGTATCGTCGTTAGTGGACGGCGCATTGATGAATGGCAAGCATAGTATCTGTGATCTTTTAAAGGGTTTGTTCTGTGTTGCTTCCCCCATTGAACCGATCCAACCCCCTATTGACGGTAGGTATGAACTGTTAGCATAAGGCCACAGTAAATCACAACTCGAGGGTGAAACGTCCTTCTTACTTGGATGCACCGTCTCTAGGAATGGAAAATGTTTGCAACCCCGACTCGTTATTCTTTCTAAACGTATGTATGGGTACATTTCCAAACTTTTTTACGACTTTAGCGGACCGCATTGTTTCATTACGAAAAATCGCTCGGTCCGGAGCAATAACATCCCTGGATGTCATGCATTAGATTCCTCCCATAGCCTGGAAAGTGTTCAATCCATCTGTATTGAAATCAGCATTGTCGAAGACACATTGCGAGAATGCTTCTTCGATTATTGCGATTGGTGGACGTATAATGACGGATATTTCAAACAACACATATTTTGTACGATGCGGAAAAGGCCAAGGCTGTCAGCAGGTCTAGTAGTTGTTTGGAGCCAAATATTTTATAAGGATACTAGCAAAATGTCCGTTCTTCGTGCGGACTACAAATTTTTGTTTCTTCTTCTAAATCTTAAATGAATTCTGGAGTCCCTCCCTTCCCCTCACTCAATACGCCAAACTAACAAAGGCTGCAAAAAATATTGTAGTCAAAAAGGAAACAATATTATTCCGAAAAAAAGTTCTCCTTAACTCTTTTATTCTCCACGTATCCCCTGGAAATGTGTATGTAACTGTCGTTACTCTTGTATAGATTGACAAAACTATAGTTTTAGTATAACAATGAGATAAAATAGAAAATATATGTACTTATTAAATGTTGTTCTCTGAATGTTATTTTTTGGCACGTTGTGTGATTTACACCCTAGACAGTGGAAAAAGTTCGAAAAACATATCTTATTAAATGTTGTATTCATAAACTATATCAGGATACCCGTTTCCACCACTTGGGGATGGAATTTCAGAAATTCTCATATTTTATTCTAAGAGACAAGCAATCCAGTGAGACAAATGTCTCATTTAAAAAAACAAAAAAGACCGTTTTTCAAATAGAACGCGTATTAAATAAAAACTGTACCCAGACCTGGAAGGTGTCAAAGTGGTTGCCTAACCGATCGACGTTTTAAGGCGCAGAGGGTCGCAGCTCCGTTTGGCTGGTGAAACATTTTTATTTAATACGCGTTCTATTTGAAAAACGGTCTTTTTTGTGATTTCTCGAAAACCGGAAGTGTCACGTGACTGAAATTCGGTTCCTGACCTGACATGACCATTCCAAACATATAACTTTAATAACTTTTTTTTCTATCTCTTACGGTTTGGCTGCTGAAACAGCGTCCCGGACGGACAGACGGACGGACAGACAAGTCTATTAGATAAAGGATATTGAGAAATTCGTGAAAACACAGTGTCAGGTCATTTTGTATTTTAATTAGCCACCTAGGCTTTAGGGCAGCGTGCCCGTATGTTAAACCCTTTTAGTTACTTATTTGGCTTCATCGCCTAATTCCATAATAATGATTTTGCACATATTTGGCCTCAAGCGCAGTATTTCTCGTCATCCGGGGCACCCCTTTGTTGGTACTCTGACAATCGGGGGTTAACGCTCGCAGGATTTCCGAACCTTCTAGAATTTACGCTGTTGGTGTGACTGCGAGGCCTCGCGCTGTCTTCGTTACCGGCACTTATTTGTTTTATTGGGCGCCTCGCCATTGGCTGTCTTTGTCACCGGCACTTATTTGTTTTATTGGGCGCCTCGCCATTCGCTGTCGAGAGTCACGTGGTAACGCCGTTTTGGCTCACGCCACGGCGGGGGTCGGAACGCTGCTTGCTTGGGCAGTTCTACTCAGGCGATTGAACAAGGGAGGTGTGTGTGTGTCGTTAACGGCGATCATATTGCGCCAAGGCGTGGGTGTGATGGAATTCCATGCCCGGTTCTACGTCGTCACGTAAGGGAGTGTTCCCTTTAGCTCGTTATGCGAGAATTCCGTTGAGGTAGGACATCACTTGGGCTAGTTTGGCCGTCGTAGCGGCGTTTGTTGAAGCGCCAGCCTTTGTCGCCATTTTGGGCGCATCCAGACCATTCACACGTCGGCTGTTTTAGCGGCGAATGAATTGCCACAGGCAACCTGTATCCCGCAAGCTGGACCGCACGCTGATCTCTTGGATCGTCACCAATAAAATTAAGGTATTTGTAACCATTGAATTATACTAACTTTTCGTGCGCGAGCTGTGCGCTTAATCATGTGAATAACTGTGAAATCTTGTGCACCGTTAAAAACGTACCCTTCGCATCTTAAATCGTTGTGGCGAAGTGGCGTCGCTCGCTCATTTTTGATCTAATCACTTCCCTCACTTGGACTTTGCTGTGTTTGCCCAAATTATCATGTGAGCATTTTTTTTTATGAACAAACGTTCCCGTTGTGGGACTCATATGTCAAACTGCTTTTGATGTTGTACAGTTATGGGTGTTGTTTAGTAACCGTAGTGCGCCCATCAGCTGATGCTTATTTATAAGAGTTAACGCAATGTTTGCGGCACGCTTTGCTGCCCCAATGTAAGACTGGACCAATAGACGCTTATCTAAGTAAGAGACCCTTTATTCTTGGTCGCTTTGTGCATGTTCTGTTTCAGTGTGCGGCCATCATTGAGGAGATGAATGTACGGTGGAGCCAGTGAGATCAGAGCGTGCAGGTAGGCTTGGTGGTGACATTGCCGTGGCTGAAAAAGCCCCCTTCATGATCTAAGTATTTTTGCCATCACGAAATCGTTGTGTGAGTTTATAATTCACGAGTACCCCTATCGACGGAGTGTCTTGAATACTTCGCCCCGTCTAACCGCCCAGGCCCGGTTATCCGGGTTAAGACAGGCTTGGTGGCGCCCTCATAATTTTGACGTACCCTATATATATGCCTCAACACGCTTGCCCAGAACGTATCGTGTGACTCACGCCCGACTCCCTGAGCGTTCCAGCCGTGGCCTTTAGCCTGTTTTTAGCAGATCTCAGGGCAAGTGTGCCAGTTTTCCAGGACTGATTCCGTGGTGCGATGCTCACCTTGGGTGGGTGTCGTAAAGTTTTTTTAATACCGTAACAACAGTTTACTCTTTTTCACCGCTTATGGGTAAAATATCTAAAAACTCTTTCAGCCCGTTTTATCCTGAAATAAACCCAGAGGGGAAAAATTTATAATTTTAACTCCCTACCCCTTTTCAGTTTTCCATTTTTACCGCATTAGGGGTGAAATAAAAAACCCTAAAACCCCTTTCTAAAGATTTGAAAAACACATCTATACGACAAAAACGAATGCACTAACTCAACAAACACAGAAGATGCAAGAATCTATAATTCGCCCCAAATGCAGATTTGCACCTTTAAGGGTTGTTTATAGTACAGTAGAAATAAGTGAAAAAACACCTTAAGGTGAAACTAATTCCCACAAAAATTATTCCGGTTGCAAATTGAAGGTAATATACTTCTATTCAACATACTAAAAATATACAACCGTACTCTAGTGCGAAATACGATTTTTCGGCCGCCATCTTGAAAATACCGTTAAAATTTCAAAAAAATCGCAAAAATTCAACTGAGGTATCGAATTACAGGGAATTTACTCCTGAACAAGAATATGTTTTTGGTTTTTCAAAATAAACTAGTTATTGTGCAAAGATAGGGAGTGAAAAAGACGTGTGATTTACTACTGGGAAGTGAGCTTTACAATTCCTGACATTTGAAAAAAAAGTTGCAAGAATGATTTGGGAATAACATCATAATATCATTCACAGATGGAAAATCTAACATGTTAACATTTGAAAAAACTGTAATCTTAGACTATATTAAACAAAAAAAGTTAGCTGATCCTGATCATGAGAAATTTAAATAGATTGAATCAGCGCCAAAACTAAATTTGTTGTACACAAATATAGACTTTTATCCACACTGACATTTTTTATATCCCTTAATCCATGTACTGCTTCTTCGAGTCGTTTATGGAATATTTTTAAAGGAATTGCGGATAGAGAGAACAAGGTTAATGCAGAAAATGCTGACATCATTGAAAGAAACCTTCAAGATAAACTTACAGGCAAGCTTTACCAAAATGTAACTTTGCTGAAATCAGACCAAGCAGTAACCATGAAAATATTAAAAAAGGGAATTGTTATTGCTGGTGAGACCCACCATATAGATGCACGTCTTTTAACGCAGAGAATCCGGGCTTGTATCTCCTTGAATAATGTCTCACAGGATGCTAGAGAGTATTTTAATTACGAACTATCCACCATACCAACTTCATTATTTGACTATAGTACCCAGCTAATGAGAAAAACCGATAAATTGATCGTTTTTGGCAAAGACATTAGACAACATGAATGACAATAAAATACAATATGCTCGTAATCAGGAACATACTTTCTACATCCTTGATGGTATGGTGCATCGATTCACCAGATATCATGGTCAACATGTAAATCATTTGGTGTAGTCATGAGTCAATACGAATCGTACGTCCAAAAACGGTATGGAAGAGCAACTGTAGTTTTTGATGGATATGAACAATCAAATATAAAAGATATGGAGCACAGATTGCGTATGATGCAGTCATCTGCAGTGATGAGTGATGAAAATTCGCCCATGATTATAAAGAAAAACTTTTGATTTCAAATAGTGAAAACAAATAACGCTTTGTAAATATGTTCGGGAGCTACTTTCAAAGAAAAAGTCATGCAGACAGATTAATTGTGAAAGAAGCTTTAAATATAGCACAGGAAAGACAAGTTACTGTAGTTGTAGATGATACTGATATCTTAATCTTACTACTGTACCATTCTTCTGAGAACATTTATATCCACTCTTCCACACCATCTGATAAAGTACCTACCTGATATTCAATCCATGCAACCATCAATTGGAAAAGACGTTTGCAAACTTTACTTTTTGTTCACGCGTTAACAGGATGTGACACTTCTAATACATTGTTAGGCAAGAGTAAATCATCTGCTTTTAAGCATATAAAGAAATCCTAAACATTATGCAAATGGCTTCCAATTTTGGATCACATGAAAATGTTACAAAGGAAGATTTGGTATACATTAGATGTAAAGTTACAGTGTCACTGTATGTAATATTGACATAAGCAATCTTAACATGTTTCGTTATGAACAGTACATGAAGAAAATTGTTTCGGCAAATAATAATTTGACATAGCTTGTTTGTCCCCAACTCAAAATTCAGCGAAATTTCATCTACTTTGAGTGCATTTGCAGTGTTTCATTTGGAAAAATCTTGATCTGCCAACCACTGATTCTACACTATGGGGTTGGTAGATGGTTGATGGAGTATTTCAGCGTATTTTAACGAATATAAGCTCAGTGCCAGACAAACTCTTAAACACTCTGCCTGTCAAATTACACTTGATTATCCATGTAACAGTACAAGATGCACATGTTGCAGATATTTACTCCCATGTTCAATAGTTTGCAAAAACTGTTGTGGAAAGGACTTCACAAATACTAGAGACAGTTTTGATAAAGATGAAGATGACTAGGTTTTATAAATAGTCTATGTTATGCAGTGAGAGCATTGATAAAATATCACAGTTATAAAAAATATCATAAATTCCTTATAAATAAATATACTTTAATAGTGAAAAAGCTTTTTCAACGTTAATAGTATGACGTTATATTATTAGGTTATATATTATTATTAAGGCATGTTTGCAACACCAAAAAGTATTATAACTTTTGCCCGTATACCTCTCACCTCGCTGAATAACTCAAATGAAACTTTTCTGGTGTTTCATTCTTTTGGCCGTCATTTTTAAATGTCTTATTAAAAAATAAAACCAATTACATATTCCTGTTCAGCTATAAATTCTCCGTAATTTGATACCTCAGATGAATTTTTGTGATTCTTTGAAATGTCGGCGTTATTTTCAAGATGGCGACCGAAAAAATTTATTTCGCACAAGAGTACGGATGTATACTTTTAGTATGTTGAATAGAAGCATATTACCTTCAATTTACAACAGGAACCATTTTTGTGGGAATTAGTTTCACCACTTTCACCATTTCTACTATACTATTAGGGCAAAATCCTGAAATGTGTTTTTAGACATTTACCTTAGATACCTATGCAAGCAAATACGAAGTCGATATGTTATTGGGCCTAAGAGATATTAAGAAATTCGTGAAAACGCATTTTACTCCTTTTCACCCCCTTAGGGGTAAATTCTTAAAAATCCCTTAAACAACTTTTTAAATATTTTCAAAATACATCTCATACCAAAAAAAAAAGAACGTTCTAACTCAAGAAACATAAAAGATACGAAGGGTTCTTTAATTCACCCCGTATCCATATTTGCATCTTTAGGGGTTGATTAGGGCAAAATACTGAAATACGTTTCTAAAAATCAACTCTATAGCTCATCGGGTGTAAGAGATATTGAGGAATTTTCAAAAACACATTTTACCCCTTTTCACCCCCTTAGGGGTAGAGTTTAAAAAATCCCTTCTTAGCACTACCTTACATAACAAATTGAACTTTCCACCACATTTCAAGTTCGTAGTACCAGTGGTTACGATTCTGCGTTGATTAGTTAGGATTGTGACTTTCCTTTATATATCTATAGATGTACCAACGCGATTTGCAGTGGGGACAAAAATAACCGCGGTCTGGCAGATGAGATAATCGCATGGAGTAATAGATAGACGATTCATTAGATAGTATTTAACATTACTAGCTTGGTAAAAGGGTTTTTACGGGCGGACAGAAGGATATGACTGGCGAGCCAAAGGCGAGCCAGTCACCTTCTGGAGCAAGTAAAACCCGTTACCATGCGTGTATTGTTAAATATTTAATTTGTTCCTCACTTGTAAATAACTATAAATTTACCATTTATTCACAATGTCAAACTGACAAGCAACTAAATTCATCAATATGACACATACTAAGGAAGACAACTCTGGATTTGCACGCTATCATTTACGGGTAAAATTTTACAGACTAGCCAGTTAAGAGACATTTTCAAGGTGAATACAGTGATGTCTGCAAGTGAGGAACAAATAATAGTTATTTACGCCGCAAACTTAAGAAATTAGCCTTTATGGGCGAGCCAGATTATTTGCAGGGTAAGCGACGTAGGAGCGAGCCCTGTAATCCGGTGAGCCCCAATCAAGGCTAATTGCAAGCGAGCCGCGTACAACGTTTTATTTACCTCTTGCTGAAAATCCTTAAAATGTATATTAGTGATTAATAAAGGATGTATCTATTAAAAAACAAGGTCGCAATGGCAGCATTTTACAGGTAACTGGCCTGTAAAGACTCATTTACCGGTCAGTTCAGACGACAGTAATGATCGTTTAACAAGTCAAGAGGAAATAAAATATTTTACTTTTATCGTCGTTTCGTTTTCGGCTGCACTCGCAAAACGTGCCCAAGCCTTTTTGTTTCACCACAATTGTTTTTTCTTCGGTCAAGGTTTTTTAACAAATAAAACATAAACACAGCTCGCTGTTTGCCATGATGTACGCGTGTAGCTACCACTAAAGAACAAAGATATGGCCGCAGTGACAGATGTTAATCGCAAGGCCCTTCTCTGTCCTGTGTTTTCATAGAAACGCGCTCGGCTCATATACCTAGAACAATAGAATTAGAACAAGATACGGGTAGTAGATACCACCAATCATATACAGACAACAGACAAAGTGTATATATCACTGTATAAACAGTTATATAATAGATTAGACTACTTTAGGTAGACTAGTTTGTGAATAATTGGTAAAAAGTACCATACCATGAAAATGCTGCTTTTACAAGATTTTAAAAATTCCCACTACTGGTCGGTCCTGTAACTCGGAAGGTATTAGTCTCACAAAAAAATTACTTTTTTTTCTAAAACCTACAGGCACCGAGTTATATGCCAGAAATTGATTTTAGTCGCATTTTTTTTAAGATGGCGGCCGAGCGGCGGTCGTATGAGGTCGCAAACTTCGGTACATGTTAAGGACCTCTAAGTCTACACCCTACTAAGTTTCAAAACTAAAACTCATCAACTTTTTGCACCAATACACTATTATTATGTGTCTAATGACTGGACTATTTCTACCTTCTTGTAATTTCAGCTCTTAGGTTATAATATGGCTTTAAATTACTCGGGGCTTTATCAGGGGTGGACTGACATCAGTTTAGCGGTGGTGGATCTTAAGCGTAGCAAGCCACTTGTTAATGTAAAGCTGTGCACCTGACTCGTTCACCACCCCAGGAAGCGGCAACACTCATTGGTGGTTCAAGATCATCATAATCCTGTCTGGTACTCTTCAAAAACGAAAAAAATGTTAAAAAGCAAAAATAGGGCCTATAATAATTTTAAACGTTGTGGAAATTCTACAAATCGAGATACCTACAAGCAGCTTCGATCCAGATCGAAAGTTTCTATTAATAATGATTATGCCAAATTCATTTCAAGTACAATCCAGTCTAAACGGCGGAAACATTAAATCGTTCTGGTCTTACGTTACTAGCAAGAAGCAATCACCTGGAATTTTTAATATGATGCTTTACAATGGTAAAAGGTCTTCTGATGGTGTGGAAATCGCAAACTTCTTTCCATGTTACTTTAAATCTGTTTATGTAAACAATAGTAAGGAAAGCTTCGTAGTAAACAATGATCTATATAATGTTGAACCACCCCAAAAATTTCTGTAATGCTACACAAACTGAAAACTTATCATTTTCGGGTAAATAACCTTACTTAAAATGTAATGCATGTAAATAAATTTTAATTTCTTCTTCTTGGACTTCTCACTTTTGGTAATAATGTCATTCCGAATGCTATAAACAAGCGAACAGCTAGTAGTAGAAAATCCAACCCCTCTGATCTTCCATATAAACCCTGATTAAAATAACTGAAAGTAGATTTGAAAACTGACTAAACTAAATTACACTAGATACTATCTGTGACGATCAAGTCTACAATACCGTTTTGAGGAAATAAACGTATACAACTATTAAAATATTAATCCTAGTACAATCAAAGAAAGTTAACACATACATTATTCAAATATTTAAATATCTAAGCTAATTGCATTCTAACTGAATAAGTCGTAGCTCATTTTGTATTTGAATTTCTAATAATTAAGGGTTATGTAATCCTGTAATACGTTATTATAAATATGATATATTTGATAAGAGAAAGAGCTTTCAAAACGCGCAGTAAAGTGCTGTAGAGGCGCAATTAAGTCTCGGAATCGAATATTAAGATCCTGTACGTCGCGTCGGTCGTGAATGTGATAAAAAAGATTTGAACATTGAGGTAGCCTTGGATTATGCATAGTTAACCAGCTGGCAGGTTGTGAGATGTGTGTTCGAATTTTCTTATGGCATAAATAAAGCGAAGACACGCATTTTGAACTTTCTAAATTTTATCCGCAGTCACCTTACCAACCGCTTCAGAAAGTATTTTTTTTAAATTGTGATCTTTAAATACGACCTATGAGGGTATATAGTTCCTTAAGGTGTACATAGCCATGAGAAATGTATTTTGTTATCTGATCTCTGTAACGGAAAGTGTTACTTATCTAAACGAAGACCGAGACTTTTTACTTCATCTACCACAGATATTCTTACATGATCTATATGAACGTTTACAGAATTTGCCAATTAGCCGCATCGAAGGATTTACTAAAGTCCATAAAAACCAAAACAGTAAATTTACCTTTATCAGCAGCAGTAAGAATATCGTCTGTGACATTTAGCTGAGCAGTTGTACAGCTATATCCCCACCTAAATCCAGATTGTACTGCAGATAAAATATCATTACTGTCAACATAGTCAGCAATCTGTTTATTCAGGACCTTCTCTATAACCTTTGGCAGTACGGAAAGCAAGCTTATCGGCCTCAAATCTCTAAATTCTGATGGTTGTTAAATTTTCCGTATCGGTTTGACTATGGCATTCTTCCAGAACTGTGGAAAGATACCATCAATAATACATGAATTAATTAAATGCGTTACATACGGAATTATATCTGAACGACACAACTTAATCATGTCAATATCAATGCCATCACTACACAGAGCAGTTGACTAGATATCTAATATAATTTTATGTATAGCTTCTGTTATATAATAATCCAATTGTAAATATTATTGGTTAGTATAAGTTTTGCTCCCTAATATTAAGGTCTTGCGCATGCTGGTATTGTACAACGGTTTAGGAAAATGTTAAATAATTCATCTGTATCCTGACTGCCGTACGAGAAACACACGTGAAGGTGTTTTATTATTCAATAAATCAAGATTACATTTGTACGAGTCCCGAGTCTTTTCTTTACCCACGTGGTTATAAAGAAATACACAACAGCTTCACTATCAACTGTTGTAAAATTAAAAACTAAAATTGTATAGGCATTACTGTCATACATTTCAAGGGTAGGCAGATTGACGTTGGCAGCATTAGAAATACCGTGTATGAAATAACTATTAATTTTGTTAGAATCCATCAAAATTATCCGGAATTTGAGTTTGTTTGGTTTTACCAAGGCTTCCACAACGCTTTCACGCCATTATTTTTAAATCATCATCATCATAATCTGTAACCCCTTATATCGTTTACACAGTGTCGGGGTGCCGGGCTCACCGAGCCGCTGAGGGTGTGTGCATTTCTAAATTCGGCGGAGGTACTTGAGGTAGTGGAGCCAGTTTGGCTAGAACACTACGCCCGCTCTCCAGATGGTCACCCAACCAAGTACTGACCGAGCAGACTGGTGCTTAACTTTTACAAGTGCCGTGAGATGTGCATCACCACTCAGCCGTACTGCCGGCTATTATTTTTAAATACAAACTGAATTTTTTGTTTCCTGTTTGAACATCAGTGTAGTCGAGTTTCGTATTGACTTATAATACAGACATGCTGCGGTAGCCTAGTTCTCTTGAACTTTGCTTTAGCCTAATTTCTTAAGGAAATGAGTAATTTAAAATTATCCGTCAACCACTGTACAGGAGTCACTTAATTTTTTTGTTTTTAAGGGAGCATGCTTATCACAGAGCAATAATATTACGATTAAGAAATGATAATTTCTCATTTATCTTCGGAATATACAAGAGATTTTGAAGCTGTATCATAAAAACATCATCCATTAGCAATTTTAGGTTTATATTATTCAGGTTTGTGTAAGTACGTACTATTGGTTTGATAACAGAAACTGTAATACATACATAAAAAAAGACAAATTGTGATCTGAAAAATGACAATCAACTACACCACTCCCCATTGTCGAACAGCAATTTGACACAATTACCAAATCAATTAATGAAGAAGCAGTAATTCTAGTTAGCTGGTTGATGATTTGATGTATGTCCATAGAATTTAATAAATTTTGTAAACTTACGGAAGCCAGATTTTCAAATTTAGAAAAATCAATGGTAAAATAATCCAAAGCGACTATGTTATCTGAGTATGGCAAGCAATGATTAAGAGTTTTCAAACTCATTTAAAAAGTGTACATAATTCCTTTGGTGTGGAATATAGAGCGATCCCAAGACCAATCATGTACAATAATCCATTTTTGTTCAATATTGTCTTGTGGTATAGTAATTAAGGAATATAATAATAATAACAATAACAATTTTCGAAATTTTAAACACTAATTATTGTAGGTGTCTAGATATACTGTCCGCCGTATATTACATTCTTTTAATGCCGGCCAGGAAGTACAAACTTCCAAAACTTACGGTGGCCGTAAAAATCTCCATGTTTTGATGACCATTTCTTTCGGGAAGAATTAGGTCGCAAAATTTATGATTATAAACGAAGTGGGGAATATTTCACTCTAACAAAATTGTTAACATTTGCACGGGACACTTTGCAGTATAAAGGGTCCCGATCATTGTTATATAAAATGTTGAAAGCCATGGGCTATAAATATAAAACGGAAAATAATACAAAAATTCTTGTCGAAAGGCCATACATATCGGCGAAACGAATTAAATTCTTAAAAATGTATTTAAGATACAAAGAAGATTTCCCAAACATAAAATTTGTATACTTGGACGAGACGTCACCTCTTCTGCCAAATGTGCAAAATGCAAAATGTGTTGAACATGAATTTGGTTATAAATTCATTATTTGGCCACTCCACTTTAAACAAAGCACCTTATTTTCTTCCAGTTGTGAGAATTGATGGAAAGGTTTATACATTTACACATCAATCGTGTTTTCTCGGTCAGTCTCAGTTGCATAACTCGAGAAAAATGGAATTTTATGGTTGCTGCGTCAAAAAACATGATATCCCAGAGAATCTGTAACACCCCTCTGCATTACACATTACACCATCCGGTAAATCCGTACCGTAAATCTAATTTAAAATAATTCAAATGCTCAAACTTCCGCCAGGCCAAATGTCAGTTTACAATTTACATTTAACAACCTAACCTCAATTTTGAGTCCTCGTTGTGGAAATACCTTAGCCATGTTGCCACGTATACCTTTCAAAGATCATGCGACGTTGGTGGATCTTTAAATAAAAACGGCCTATATATACCAACACCCTCTGCTCGCCCATTACCATCCCTTTTTAAGAAAGTATAACCAGTGCACATACCTACATCAAACAAGTAGAGACACTCATGTCAAATGTTGAAACCTGTCTAGAGTGCCTGGGACAGTAACTCGGGGGGCATTTCTAAGCTTGACTATTAGATGGCAGCACAAAATTCTACCAATCAGAGCTAGCTACTAGCTCTGCTACCAATCATGATGTGATCAAATAGTGGCGCCATCTGTTAGTACTATCGGAAAGTACCCCCCAGGAGCCGTTCAAGGTCATCCAAATCGGAATTTTGGCATCAAAGGAACCGACAATGAGTGTCTCTACTTGTTTGATTTATGTACGCTGGTATAATCATGGATATGCACAAATTCATCTAATATGCCAGGACTAAGCCAAGTTTCTGAAACAGTAAGAATGTCTATTTTATTTTGCTTAATATAAACTTTTATATCTGAAATTTTAGATAATAAAGATTGAATGTTAAGATGTCCTATTCTTAAAATATTAGATGGCATTATAAATTATTAGAGTAGCTCGAAACCAATCCAATCCAATAACTAAATTAAAGATAAAATTATAAATAATTAAATATTACTTCACAATTCAACTATTCAACAGACTATTTACAAAAATCTAAGTATTTATGCAGTAGCAAATAGATAATACATAAATAAATGAAATTAAAAAAAAAATTGATAGTTAAATTTACGAAGATGCTGGAGTAGGCCTGAGTGCTGATAAGCGATAATTCCTCACTCACAGCACAGTAAAACCTTAGGTCACAATACAAGCATTGTAGCAGCTATATAGATTAATAAGCCTTATTATTTATTAAGTCCTCTAAACTTCTAATTTGTTTAATTCCGTCAACAGTTTTAACGAGAATTTTGTTCCCACTACTCCACATATTTTTTACCACTATACTTCTTAGCTGCTTCCTTCAGTAACTGATGTCGGAGTCGTGTTAAGGTACCTTTTCCTAGACGCGTTTATCACTAAGCAATGATCGCTCAGTGATCATCTCTGGCACAAAACGCTGAGGTGTTTTCCTGCAAGTTTCTCCTGCGACAATTCCAGCAGTTTGTTGCTAATTTTGTTTATCGGTTGCTTGGTTGTGGTTGGGAGTTCCGTGAATTTTATGAGTTTAAAGAAAATACTCCTTGCGTATTTATTAACAGAGGAAGAAGAAAATGATGATGTTGCCGAGCAAATAATGCCTTCCTCCAGAAAAGGAGTGCATAAAATGTTCATAGCAAAAAAGATGAGGGTTCTTTATTGTAACTCATCAAAAATCATTTGAGAGAAGATGTTAAAAAGTTTCGAGAATACTTTAGATTAATCCTTTCACAGTTTGATTTTATTTTGAGTTTAATTGAAGGCAATATCAAGGACACAGCATACAATAGAATCTCTACCCAATCAGGTCTGAGAAGAAACTTACAATAACTCTGAGGTAAGTGAAAAAATATGTATTTAAACTAAAATACGTAAAGTATATTTGAAAATAGTATATTACGCAACAAGTTGAGAAAAGTGATGTTTTGCTGAACAAGTATGGCTGGTTTGAGTACGAGCGTTAACGAGTACTTAAACGGCCAACTATAAAGGGTACCTATTTCTCCATTGTTCTACTTGCTGTTGTTGACGCCAACTACAAATTTATGTTCATAAATGTAGGCTCATTCGGAAAGGAAGGGTATAGTAGAATTTTTGATAAATCAGAATTGGGAAAACAATTTGCGACTGGAAATCTATTTCCACCTTCATATAAGCTACCGAAGTCGGATATGGTGCTGCCTTGCGTATTTCTCGGTGATGAAGCTTTCAAACTGCATACCAATATGATGAGACCTTACCTGAGAGGTGATGCAGCAGTTGATGAACGGAAAGCCGTGCTCGTTGGGTCTCTGAAAATGCATTTGGACTCCTGGCCCAAGTTTTCAGGATCTTTTATACATCAATCAAGATACGCCCTTCACGAGTCGATGACGTCATTATAGTTTCCTGCTGCTTGCACAGCCTACTCAGAGACTAGTACTTCGAAACTCGTCGGAAAGCAAATTATGACTTTGACACAGCTCAAGACCTCCCAGTTGAAAACCTCATTGGCTTGTCGGCGACCTGTGGATTTGAAAATCAAGAAGGGTTTTCAGTGAGAAATTCATTAACAAACTATTTTTCTAGAGAAGCCAGTATGGGTTGGTAAAACCGTCATGTGAACCGAACAGACAATAATTAATTAATTAAATTACTTTAGTGACTGCATTAAAATAAACTAAAGATTCTGTTTTTGATTGTCAACTCACTTGATCTTTCCACATAAGTATATTGCAAAATACTACTCTTTTCAAATATTGTTCTTCACTCGCCTATCACGGTAACGTGCATGTTGCATATCATATAATGCTGGATGTTTTTTTCACTGATTCTGGGAGCTTTCCGTCCTCTTCAGCGGAAAAATGCAGCTTTGCATTCTGAGAAGACATTTTTCAAGAAATGGATACGTGCATAATTCACAAAAGAACGCTAGCGATTGCGATTATGACTCCTCCAAGAGCAGACGACTACAGTCGCACAACGAACAACGCTAGCGACTCTAGCGATCATCACGGGGAGGAAAATGGTAACATACTAACTCGCAAGAGGAGTCCTTCGCGATGATCGCTGAGCAACTATCGCAGAGCTAATGTGTTTTGATTTTAGTAATAACTCTAATTAGAAAATAATTTATATTCTACAGATGCAGAAGACAAGCTAGCCAGTGTCTCTTGCACCAGATAACTTTTTGAATTCTGTCAAACTCCTGAAAGTATTGCAAGTAAAAAGCAAGAAAATTACTTTGCGAATTTAGAGAATCTCTGGTGTTCAAAAGAAAAATATAATAGGTGAGAAAACAGTATAGCTAATGCTAAGGGTAATGTAAGAACGGTGTTTTTTATTTTCTTCCTTTTTAAATATTCTTATAGATTTCTAACGCTGGAATTTATAGAAATAAAAAGTTTTTCTTGAAGATACATTTTTTGGAGTAATCGAATTTAATATTTTTTATGTATGGGGGCGAAATTGTTCACTTTAAAGCCTAAGGGCAACCATACACCGGGTGTCTGTTCTCAAACTCGACCATAGGAATCTAACATTGCATTGAACGTGTTTGCTGACTGCTGCTCGCCAATTCAACTTACAGGAAAAGTAATGGTATCAATATAAATCAAGATAAAATTATTGCACATCAAATGATACTAATAATAATAATATTCACTGATATAGTACAGAAATAATGGCAAAATACCTAAAAATCAAATGCACAATGTTGATTGCCTATGTTCGACTTTGAGAGTGGACAACCAGTATGTACTAAGGTAACTACTGATTTTTAAAGTTGGAAAAGGAGCCATTACTAACTTTTACTTCCCACCCCGGCTGGGAAGTGCGTTACCCTGACAGCCGGTGGAATGTAGTCATTTCCCGAACGTTATAGTGAAACGCCGTGACTATTCAGTATTTAATGAATAAAATTTATTTTGGCATGAACAATTCAGATTTGATCATGATGCCTGCTCTGAGTTTTGTGAATAAAATGCAAAATATTTATAACGGTTTTTAAGTTATTTCTTTCTTAAACAAGCAACAAATACAAGTAAAGTAGTATCAAATTATGCATATTTTTCTGTCTTTCGATTGAAACCACCATCAATCCTATCTACCCAAGCGGCAAGCAGAAATATGCATATATAGCATTTTTCATGCTATTTCCCTACATTCGTCTGTTAAGTCAAACACTCGGTATATTTACAAACACATTGACAGAATATTTTCCCAGTCCCAGTTTCTAAAAACATTGTCAAATGCACTGGTAGAGGGAATAATCGCGTGCCACGCTATATGTGATAACTGAAAATAAACTTCCTTTTTTTAGTTTAACGCAATCTATTTATACCCAAAGGATTTGTATCTCAAAAAATATTTGATTTTTTGTATTAGTTTTAAATGTTTTTACTTTTGTGATGCATTTGTTAATATAGTATTGTAATACTGAGCCTTAAGCGTAACATTTTCTTTCTACTTGGTCAAATAAAGTTCCCATTTCTATATATAGATACAAACATCTAAAGTGGGGTCATATACAACCTCACCGTGTGATTTGTGTCAAATTTAATTACTGTGTATTTCTAGGGTTACAACTAGAAGCTTAGCTGGGACATATCATAACTATACTACGATTACAATTCACAATAGAAGTAGAGGAAAATTGCAGTATTCCGTTTCTAGACGTTCTCGTGAAACGTAAATCAGATGGCAGTTTAGGACATGCAGTCTATAGAAAGAAAGAAGGTCCCGGGTGGTGCAGCTAGAGCAAGCGTCCACGTTCGATCAGCAGACTTAAGCAACGCTGTCTCTGGTCAGAACTTGGATGGGAGTTCCACGGCTGCTTTTCCCGGCACCTCGTGGTACGGCCACCACGGAAAAAAGTTGGTCCCGGATATCATCATAATAACATCCTGATAGTCGTTAGTGGGGTTGGAAGTCCCCATAAAATGTACAGTAACGCCTATAATTGGCCTAACGGCTGTTGGCGGAGTACGGAATAAAATAAAATAAAAAATAAAAAACACACACGGACAGATATCTAAATGCTGACTCACACCATCATCCAATGCAAAAAGCAACAGTTCTCCAAACTTTGGCGACAAGAGCAGTTTGTATCTCAGATGTAGAAAATCTAGAGAGAGACAAGCTACATCTGTTTGACTCTTTGCAAAAGAACGGATATACAACTACTGCCATACGAAAAGCACTAGACAAGACTATGGCACAAAACGCTAAAGAAGAATCGCCACCTCTGGAAGGCTTAGCATTTCTACCTTACGTTAAAGGCTCGACTGATAAGATAGGACGTGTCCTGCAACGATGCAACATCAAAACTGTGTTCACGGGCAAGGAAATTTTGGGTAACGGCTTCAGATCGGTAAAAGACAAGATTCCAAGTTTAAAAACTGCTGGCGTATATCGCATTCCTTGTTTTTGCGGCTCGAGTTACATTGGACAGACTGGTCGTTCAGTTGATCTAAGACTTCAAAAACATAAAGACTATTGCAAACACAAACGCATCACAAAATCAGCCGTAGCTGAGCATACATTTACAAATGGGCACACTCTAGAATTTGAGCATGCCAGAGTACTTGCCAGAATACCTCACTACCTCCCGCGAGTGATACGTGAAGCCATAGAAATAGAAAAACGTCCAAATAATATCAACAGGGAAGATGGCTTTAAGCTTAGTAAAACGTGGACCCCTGTGATACACGATCTAAAGCATTACAACCACTGTGCGTCATACGGCCACGTTCCACAGATTATGTTGCACTCGGACGACCAAGCAGCGTTACACCACTCCGCCGGCCTGGCATGGTGGACTATAAATAGCTCCACACCGACCTTCGGTTCTTAGTGCGACTTTCACTCTGATGATGCAAGCTGCAATGTCTTGCGAAACGTTAGTGAATATGGATGCACAAACAGCAAAACGGCCAACTCTGCCTAAGTATCCTCATTCTCAAGATACTCAAACAACACGAGTCACCAAAGAGCATGACCATCGCGCGGGTTTTTGCTCGACTTCACAACGTGCAAGGCACATTAAGCCAGAAAATGCTGGGTGTTCATATACAAATACTACGCAGTCTAAGTCGAAATTCCATGTTAAGAAGAATAATTCGAGTAACCGCGAAAGCCTTAAACAGTATATACTACGACTGTTGACCTTAAGTTAATTATCACACTTCACTTGAACTTTCTCTATTTATCTAAATTCAGGAACCATAAAATACTAACTTGTAAATTTGCATTATCTTAATATTTTTCTACCAAACATTTACATCAAAATTTAAGATTTTATTAGATATAATGTGCTGCATAATTTTTTACAAGCAAAATACAGTTTATTTTTACATTAGCTTTTATAATACACGAGTAGAAACAGAATTATTTTGAAAAACAGAAATTAGGGGAACCGACAACATAAAATTTACGATTTACCAGGCACCCACCTTGGTTGTTGCATAAGAAATTACTAAAAAAAATATTATAACAGTTGTTGAATTTCCTCACAGCACAAGTTCTTGAACTAGCAACGCCACCCAGAGTTTATCATTCTAATGTTTTTCTCTCGAACGTAATTTCATGTTTAACAAATACTTTTTCTGAGCTGTTTTATATGACACATTGAATATGAATAAGGTTTTTCTCCTGTATGTATCTTCACATGTCGAACTAAACCACTTTTGTGAACAGTTTTATAATTGCACATTGCACATAAATCGAGACATAAATAACATTTTTCTCCTGTATTTATCTTCACATATCCAGCTAAATCACTTTTCTGAAGAGTTTTATATTCGCAAATTGTACATGAGTTAGGTTTTTGTCCTGTATGTATCATCATATGTTGATCTAGAGAACCTTTCTGAACTGCTTTACACTCGCAAATTGAACATTAATAAGGTTTTTCTCCTGTATGTATCTGCACATGTCGAACTAAATCACTTTTCTGAACAGTTTTGTATTCGCAAATTGAACATGAATGGAGTTTTTGTCTGCTATGTATCCTCATATGTCGAACTAAACCACTTTTGTGAACAGTTTTATACTCGCACATTGCACATAAATAAGATTTTTTTTCCTGTATGTATTTTCAGATGTTTTACTAAATCACCTTTGCAGGCTGCTGTATACTCACAAATTGAACACGAGTAAGGTTTTTCTCCTGTATGTATCTTCAGATGTTTAACTAAAACAGCTTTGTGAGCTGTTTTATATTCGTAAAATAAACATAAATAAAGTTTCTCCCATGTATTTGTTCTCATATGGTTAACTAACTCATGTTTCGCTACTGCTTTATTATTGTAAAAAGAATTCGGACGCTCGTCTTCTGCTTCATTTTTACAGACCTTCCAAATAAACTCTTCTTCTGAAATGCTTTCGTCTGCTACACACGTAGAAAGTAGTTCATCTTTTATATTGACTTCGTCCTGTTTGCATTCAATCCGTGATAAGTTGTGTTGTCGACAGTGCCTTTGATAACATCTTGTTGTACGCGTAAGTTTGCAACTACTTTATTGTCTTCAGCTTGCATCAGTCCTTCATGTATGGTTGTGGCCATTACATTACACACGTTATTGTCAAGTAATTCCTGCTTCACGTCCATTACAATTCTGAAAAGAAAACGCTCAGCAAAATTTAGTTAGGTTAAGTTGCGTATGTTTATTTAGAAATTCGAAAATTCCTGTAGTTGAGTTGTAATGGGTTTACTTACGTTGAATAATGTGAAATTCCACGAAGCAACTGATACTAAGACGATCTAACAGTAAAATGATGGATAACTACAGAAACTACTAGGTCCCAAACCAACTGGATTATATTAAATGGATTCAAAAGAACTACTCATATGTAGAGGGTGTTTCGCAATAAGATTTACATACAGTACCTATACGGGGTTATCAATAGAGAGCGGATATTTAGGTTGCAAAACACTTGAAATAGGTGCCTATTTTAGGTTAGAAAAATCCATATTTAGGTCGCAAAAATGTCAAAATAGTTGCCGATTTTGGGATAAAAAATTAATATATTTTTAAATAATTTTAGAATCAAGTAAAGTCAGGTTCTTAAATAATAAAAAATACAACATAAACAAACCGCATTGTGTAATTAAACAGATAAGTTATTTATGAAATAATATAAAATAAAATAACAAATGTAATAAACCTCTAACTGAATATAATTTTAATATTTAAAACCAACTGAAAAGCAAAATTTACAGAATTTTTAACATTTTACAAATAGTGAATTATGCAAATTAAAAGACTTTGACATTGCAAAAAGTTTTCAATTGTAATAGTATATTACATACCGAGATGGAAAGTGTTTCATTCTTGTCGAGAGATTAAGTAGTTAACCGAGACGCGTAGCGTCGAAGTCAACTTATCTCCCATGAATGACTGAACGAGATTCTCAGTGTCCCTACCTACACAGCGGTCGGGAATGTACTTCCCGCACTCGAGTGCGGGAAGTAGCGGGCGAAAATGTACGACTTCCCACACTCAAATGAGGTCAGTAATGTTAACGTTACATATATGGTTGCGAATAAAATTTGTTCTTTTGTCTGTAAGTATATTTGTTGACTGGGAAAACGAACGTTTAACATCGCATGATGTTATAGGTGCAAACTTATATGAGGTGTGGTTATAGTCAAACTCAACATCATGTTCAACTCTCTCACCACAAAGTAAATTTTTAATTGTACAGGGTGGCCAGATAAGAATGCAAAGTGCTGTATCTCGGAAACTATTCGTCGTAGAGACTTTCGGTAATAATTTTTATGACTAAAGTGGCCAAAAGAAGACCTTGGAAAATATTTTCAGATTTTCAAAATGGTCACCAGGGGGCGTAACCGCCATCTTAAACCTGTAGCCCCTATATTTACATATAGTAGCGACAACGATTGATGTTGCCGCTGGGGCAAAATCACGTTGGTATCCCTTAAGTCCCTAGCATATTTAAAAATCGCCTAGGAAGTTGCATAATTAAATTAAAATGTGACATTGACAGTTGTCGTGTTTTTATTCATTTTTCTCTTCGGGGCATTGGCGTAACTAGGATTTTTGGCTGGGGAGGGCCAGGCCCCCAGCCAACCATCGACAATATCTATGCATATCTTTGAAGACATGAATTTGCATATATAGGGTGCGGCAAAATATACCCAGCTATGGAATATTGTTATAACTGTGTTATTATTTTGACAACTGTCAAAAGTGAAGTTTTATATCAAAGTAGAAAGATACAGAATTTTGTTATGGAGCGTTATTCGGCTCAACAACGAGCAGAAATTGTTAAATTGTATTTCCAAAACTTTTCTTCTATAATTTCAACTCAAGCGCTTTCAGTCTAGCATATCCTAATCGAAGACCTTCACACGGAGAAACAATTCGACGTTTAGCTAACGAAGTTTTACAAAATGGCACAGTAAGTGAGGTAAATCATACTGGAAGACCAACCAAAAACTTCCACAATAAGACATGCAGCGCAATTAGGGTTGTCTGTGAAAGTTTTTGGTTCTGCCTAAATATCAGCCCGAAGAAGCTCAATATTTTAGTTTGAACGATCAGAACGAGGTCTTCCAGTATGCTTTACATCACTTACTGTGTCATTTTGTAAAAATTCGTTTGCTAAACGTCGAATTGTTTCTCCGTGTGGAGGTCCTGGATTAGGATATACTCGCCTAAAAGCGCGTTGAGTTGAAATTATAGAAGAAAAATTTTGGAAATACAATTTAACAATTTCTGCTCGTTGTTGAGCCGAATAACGCTTCATAACAAAATTCTGTATCTCTCTACTTTGATATAAAACTTCACTTTTGACAGCTCTCAAGGAAATAACAAAGTTATAACAATATTCCACAGCTGGGTATATTTTGCCGCACCCATTATTACCTTTTCACATCAAGTTATTTGCTTGTTTTTGAATCGGTTTATAAACAACATAAAAAATGTATAGATTACCTCTCGCAACTCAATGAAGTTGGCGGTAAAAACTATTATTCCAGGATAAATACCTTTTTTGGAAAACATCACTTCAATTTTTTCTCAGTACGGTTGAAGTAAATATTTTCTTGAAAAAATTAATATCTTCTTCAAAGTTATTGTGATTTCTCTTTATCATAATATATTGAGTTTGCAACTGTGGAAATTCAAGCAGTTAGGATCACTTACACTCGTCATCACCACAGAATTCTATTTACTACAGCGGATAAATACTTATATAGGGCACAAAAACCTGTTGGTAAATACAAGATTAAGTTACTTTATTATGTAATATTAAAAAATAAAGTCTGTTTCAATTTCACATGACATCGAGTAAACCATGAATTGAAATTTTTTTAGAGTGTATCAGCGACTGACACCTTAAAGTCATTCTGACAATTTGTCTTTTGTACTCAAAATACCAAAAAGCTTTATAAAAACACCAAAGTAGCAGTTTAGAAATGCTTTAATACATTCACAGAAAAAATGGCCGTACTCGTACAAAAAGTGAAATAATAAACGCGGTAGCAAAGATTTTTTCAGTAAGTATTCATAGCAATTCTGCAGAGATTTTTATTATTTTGCTGATAGGTATCCAGAGCAGATGTGTACAAAATTGTGCAAGATGAACTCAATTTGGCTACAAGTACGACGGAAAATAGTTCAAAAACGCAACATTTTGGAATATCACATTTAATGAAGACCTACAATTAAAATTTGGAATTTTCATGAAAAAAGGAGTACTTTACTGTGCAAGATCTTTTAAATCTACAAGTAGATAAGTAGTTCAATAAGTTTTTAGAACATTTTACAAATATAAGTTAATTTGTATCTTGCCTTTGTGTGCTGTAATAACATTCTGGTGTTAGTTTATTAGATAATGGTTCACATGTTTGTAATTAATGTATCTTCTGGATCAACATTAAAGTATTGTTGAAAAAATGGGTTAGCAAGCTTAAGTATATACTTATTAATAATTAATCTCAAAAAAATATATATCGCATTTATAACCTAACATTTAAACTGACATTTTTTCTACACCGTTATAAAAAACGTTCTTAATTTCAACACCTACTCGGTGTCATGTGAAATTGAAACGGACTTTACACGTAAGTGTACTAATACACCAGGGACATTCAAATACCTGCAAACTGAGATATGAACGGTCTTTAAATTTATTTCAATAATATGAGCGTCCCCCGCAATTACAATCTAAAAATGTTTTTTCTTTCCTTGTATTTCTGCAAATACATCTATTGCTCTATGTATGTCTATACAGCTTCCTGCGTTATTCTGTGTAGCCGTAAGGGCCAAGTCATTTTTAATCTTTTTTAAGAGGTACTATTTCTAAGAAAATTTTGTATTATTTCAAATTTTGCATGGGCTTGTTCATTTTTTCTTTATCTCTGGCGTTTACTTTTAAAATTTAAAAAACAATACTTTTAGTGTTACTTTGATCTTCTCGCGTTTGTAATTTGGTAAGTTGTGAGTTGTCTTTAATTACACTGACTATTCCCCTCAGATAATATAAACCAATCCCATCAATCAATTTTCAAAATTTGAACCAATCCGAGTCGAATACAGCGAATATTTTGCACTAGTGCAATACCCGGGTATTTGCACAAGTGCAATAGCGAGTATTTGCAGGAAGAAAAGCAAACCAGCGAGGTACACAAGACATTTCAGGAAGAAAACTGAAAACTCTTTAAATATGAATAGTGTGGTATACAAAGGATGACATTTCTTCGAGGTATAGTCTTGCAATATTCCCCGCGTGCATTCTGTATAATTGGAGTATATAAATACTTGAATATACAGAATGCACTAGGGATATAATTACTGATTATCAGAAGGCCCTCAGTGCTCAGTGACAGCTGACGCCCCATTTCCCATAATGCATGCTTTCCAGCATGCGATTCCGATTCCGTACTTTGAATTTTAATTTTATCTAAAACTTTAACAAAACCGGTTTAAATTTAAATTCTTTAAAAATATTTGGAGAAAAAATATGCAGTTTCAGTAACTGGGCATGAAACTTCTTAAATATTTCTAATAACTAGATGGGGCGACGCCAAACTTGATCTTCGATGTTCCATACCTTACTTTTAAAGCTGTCATTTTGAAAATAACTACACTTCACATTGCTTTTGTTAATTTTATTAATAATATCATAAATGACCCAAGAAAACCTTTTCATGTGAATATTTGTGCCCCCAAAGCTTTTAACAGTACACATTGTAAATTAAGAAAAAATCTTCTTTCGATCAGGGCCCTCATACCTGGCACTGCGGGGTCTTGCAAATCTATAATTATGACACTACTTTGCTACCTTAAATATTACTAAACATACAATTCTGGATCCTACTCTTCAAAATGATAAACTGAACTCTTTAGACAAAGCAAACGTCCAAATAGCATGTCGTAGTGTGTTTGAACTGGACGAGCCTAAGTAGCGGCATGCGCTCAGCAAGTCGTTAGATTCACTCAAGTTTCGCGCTCATTTACATACCCGCATATAAAATAATTCAAATTGTCTTTTTCTAGGCATATAAGTTGACCATGTATTTATAGATTACTGAAGAGAAATTAAAAGAAATGATGCACTGGAAAAAAATATTGTTTTGTTTTAAAGATTAACAAAACTATATTGTAGTTCTGCACTAATTATGTGTTATTTTGCATAATATTTTCAATTATAACCACTCATACGGTATTTATACTATGTTTTTTTAGTCAAAACAAATAATAAAGTCGGAAAATGTAAAAATGTGGGTCGGACGTTAATAACTCTCTAGGTTTAAATGGTTTAATACAAAAGCAGATTTTTTAATTTATTTAAATTTCATTCTTAGTTACGCCAATGCTTCGGGGGCTAATTTGAAGTCGAGGACGTGGAAATGCTAGGGTGTTGTGTCGATAAGTGTAAAAATAGTGGCAGAAAAGGATTTCAGGTATTCAGATCTGTTATTTTTTTACTGTTTACACTGAAATTTACCGTTTAGTAACTTTTTCTATTTTCATGTTTGCATCAGGTTTGCCCCATGATGTCGCTACTATTTGTAATAGAGGGGCTATACTTAAACCTTTAAAGTGATTTTTCACTGAAATCCACCTAGTAAATGTTACCAAAAGATATATACTTATTAAAGCTAAGCTTTACTCGAGTAATTTTTGTTTAAAACTTTTTGACTTATCTATTAAAATAAAGTGGTAGGGAGTAATTCAATGTTTTTTTTTAATAAACAGCTGTAACTCCTAAACCACCGAACGGATTTTAACAAACTTAGCCTCGTTGGAAAAAACATTTATTGTTCCATGAAACCCATCTTACCTGTGATATGTCTAATTCTTAGTGATGCCGCTAGAGCGCGTTTTTTGAGATAATAACAGAAAATTGCAAAATTCTCTAAAAAATTAAATGCAATAATACGACTTTTTTCAGAAAAATGTAGTGAAATGATACGTAAATAAGCTAGTGAAAACCGTATCTCGATATCTTATTCGTAGCCTGAAATAACGAAGAAAGAAAATTTAGTTATCATATAATTTTAAAAGACGTTATTACACCGATATTTATTGTTATTTATTTGTCTTTTTTCAAGATTCAATGATAAAATTTCATAATTTAATAATTTTTAAATAATAAAAGTATTCTTAGTTCAAATAATTTAAAAAAAAAACGTGTAGGGGCATAATAAGAAAAAAGGGCCGATTTTGAAATAAAACTAATGCCTCCTCAAATGCTCGAACTGTCTTCCATCACACTCAATGCATTGTAGGAGCCGCTCATGTGTGGACATTACAGCAGCTTCAATTTCTGCTCTTGAAAGGCTACGAATGGCCTCCTGTATTCGGATTTTCATTTCGTCTCTCGTTGTTAGTGGAATTTGATAAACAATATCTTTCAACCGACCCATAGATAGAAGTTCAAACAGGTGAGGTCTGGGGATCGGGGTGGCCAAGGAAATAGACTTCCTCGCCCAATCCACTTCTGGTGATATGTTAGATCTAAATGTTCTCGCACATTTCTTGAAAAATGTGCTGGGCAACCGTCTAGTTGCAAAAACATATTTTGCCGTAATTGCAAGGGCACATCTTCTAATAAAATAAGCAATTGGTTTACCAGAAATCAAAGAAACACGGCACCATTTAGTGGTTGATCAAAGAAATAGGGACCTATAATAGTTCCGCCCAGGATGCCACACCATACATTGAGACTCCAATGGCCTTGATGTTGGACCTCGCGCAACCAGTGAGGATTGTTGTCAGACCAATAATGCATATTATGCAAATTAATGTTTCCATCACTTCTAAAAGTGGCCTCATCCGTCCAAAGAATTTCGGATAAAAATTCTCTATTTTCCCTAATCATGCCCAACATCCAATGACAATAATCTATCCGTCGGTCAAAGTCTTCGTGATTTAAGGCTTGATGTAAAACCATATGATATGGGTGCAGTCTAAAAATTTGAAATAACAAACACATTGTGAAACATGTAAGGTAGTATTTTTAGTGACATAAAAACTTACCTGTGATCCTTTAAAATGTTTAGAATAGTAGTACGTGATATACCCAACGCGCGAGACATTGCTCTCGTACTAACGTGGGGATTCAATTCCACGTCTGCTAAGACATTAACAATATTGTCTTCCGTTGTTCTAGCAGAGTGTCTTCGCAACTGAGGTCGAAAGCTGCCAGTATTACGCAAATTTTGCACTAAACGCGGAAAAATTCTCGCATCGCGTAAACGCCGATTTGGATATCGAGCTCTGTATACTCTTGAGCCAATGCCGCATTTTGAAGACATTCAAAATATACCGCAATCATATCGACAGCTTCATAATTTGTAAAAGGCATTTTAATAGTTTCAAGGCCTTACTTGTGTGTGCAACGAACACATATTAGACTGTCTCTATAAGTATAATTGTAATATTTGTTGACAAGTTGATTTTAGGCATTTATTTTTCCTCCATGGCCTACTCTTCATATTCTGCCTACCTTTTCCTTGCATACTAGCTGCATTGATTATTATGTCCCTACAGGTTTTTTTTTAATTTTTTGAACTAAGAATACTTTTATTATTTAAAAATTATTAAATTATGAAATTTATCATTGAATCTTGAAAAAAGACAAATACATCACAATAAATACCGGTGTAATAGCGTCTTTTTAAAATTAGATGATAACTAAATTTTCTGTCTTCGATATTTCACGCTACGAATAAGATATCGAGATATGGATCTTACTAGCCTATTTAGGTATCATTTCACTACATTTTTATGAAAAAAAGTCACATTATTGCATTTGATTTTTTAGAGAATTTTTCAATTTTCTGTTATTATATCAAAAAACGCGCTCTAGCGGCATCACAAAGAATTAGACATATCACAGGTAAGATCTTTTTCATGGAACAATAAATGCTTTTTCCAACAAGACCAAGTTTGTTAAAATCCGTTCAGTGGTTTAGGAGTTACAGCTGTTTATTTAAAAAAACATTGAATTACCCCCCACCACTTTATTTTAATAGATACATCAAAGTGTTAAACAAAAATTACTCGAGTAAAGCTTAGCTTTAGAAACCATATATTTTTTGGTAACATTTACTAGGTGGATTTCAGTGAAAAATCACTTTAAAAGTTTAAGATGGCGGTTACGCCCCTTGGCGACCATCTTGGAAATCTGAAAATATTTTCCACGGTCTTCTTTTGGCCACTTTGGTCATAATTTTTTTTACCGAAAGTCGTTACGATGAATAGTTTCCGAGATACAGCACTTTGCATTCTTATCTGGCCACCCTGTACTTAAGAGAGGGTAGCCTGGATATTTATTTAATACAGAGTAGAATTTCTTAGCAATTTTTGTCACATTTCTAGGAGCTTTCTCTAGTTTGGCATGCACATCTACGATTATTTGCAAAGAGTCTGTAAGAGCTAACCCTATTGTTTTCAGTTTGGTTATAGGATTGACAATATGTTCAAAATTCATTCTCTCTTTTACATTTAAGGTTTTGTTGACTTAAAGGAAAAAAGTGATTCTGTCAACGATGCTGTTTCTGTCAACTAACAACACCTACGCCAGTGGCACTACACAATTTTACTCACACGTTGAAGACACAGGATGAAAATATAAACAGCAGTTTATTGTATTGCATATGTATAAATCTAATATTAGTTCTGTAAATGCAAAAAAAATTAAAAATACTATGCTATACTTTAAAAAAATTTAAAAACTTATTTTAGGCAGGTTAAAACTTTAAATAGGTGCGAAATGCAAAAAAATAGGCAGCAAATAGGGCGTTAGGTCTTATAATCTCTAAAATAGGTATGTTAGGTGATATTAAATAGTAGTGAAAATGCATAGTTTTTATTGAAATGAATTTATATGTACCTAAAAGTGGTGTGCCTAAGTAACTCATGAAATGCTGAAAAATGGCTGTTAGCGGGAGCAATTCTGGACAAGCTGGAATTCATTTTACTCTGTTTGATTCCGTGTTAAGAAATCTCTATTAGAATTGCACCCCCTAGAAAGCCCGGATTTGGCCGCCTCTTGAAAAGAACGGCAAAGATTTGTTTTAATTATTTGTAAATATCTCGGTTCTATACATTTTTCCCGTGCAACTACCTGCTTCGAGGTTGTAGCCGTAGAAAGTTGGATATTCTAAGGGCATTTGCATATTTTCCTATTGCAGGCATTCTTGAAAACAAACATAGAGTATCGGCCATTGCAGCTATGAATTCAGGAGTGAAAGTGGAAAATATAACTATTCCAATTAACCTCACTTTGCTCTTCCAGAGAATTTCATTTCTCAAGAGATCTGTGAAACAGTTAGAAAATTACTTTCAATGCGAACTAGCTCCTTCTGCACCTTCACTTTTCGATGAGATAGGAATGCGTAAAACTAAAAAATTAGTCCTGTACGATGAGTTTGTACCCACAGGTATCATGATGAATTATCTTTTAGAGTTTTTCATTGAATTATTCCGATTTTCATTGACGGAACCTCGAGGATATACTGGCCAGATGTGCTTGAGATTTTCTTCATTGAATGTTAGAGTCCTGGTGGTTTAATGCGCTTCATTTGTTTTTATTGAATGTATGTCTGAAAGGTTTAGTGTGGTTGAGATTTTCTTTGTGCATTTTTCCTATTTTGGTGATAACTCTGTTATGAGTGTGATGCTGATGTGCTTGGAGGAGTTTGCTCTTGCGGGATTTATAAGACCCCTAAATTTGGTTGGCGTGTTTTAGTTGATTGCTTCTTTTCCTTTCCTTCTTGCAGTGTTGATTGTGATGTGGGTTCGATGTTGGTGTGTATGAGGGATTTGCTCTGCGGTTTTCTTTTAATCCCTGATGATTTTTAGGTCTCTCAGGATATCTTCCTAGTTAAGGTTGGCATACAGTTTTTCGATTGGCTCTTTCATCTTTTTCTGGTTTGTTGGTAAGATAACGTGGGTTGGTGTTGGTGTGTTTGAGAGATTTCACTTATGCAGATATCACGTCTCTCAAACCACCTTCCTAGTTTCGGTTGTGGCAGTTATTATTTATTGAATCTTCCATTTTATCTTCCTTCGTTGCTGATGAGGCTCGAGTACGCTCGTTGGGTAAGATAGGTTTTTGATTATGATTTCAACCATGTTTGGGAGAACGGTTTGGTGGTGTCATGTCGGCAGCATACCTTTGAATTGTGTGCACCATTAGCCCTTAGCTTCACAGATTGGTGAATTGTTATTTGGACTTGATGAAGCTACGCTGGTATGCGGATTTGTGGGTCTTGGGCACTGTTATGAGACGATTTCCCGGGTCTTTGTGACTGGTTATTTATCTTTGGGTTGCTCTAGCTATGGATTCCTTCCGGGCCACCATGGTCTTCACAGTTGCTCTTTTGTGGTATGGGTCCTGGGTTGTTAAAGGTTGAATGGTATGGACGTCTTATCACAGACGGTTTCCATATTCTCTGGTGTATCTGTATGTATCCTTATTGGATAAATTTCCTCTTTATTTAAAAATTTCGTTAAACTTTTTTCTTTCTAGTAAGGGGGGAGTTTGTTACGTGCTAAAAGCCTATTGTACTAATGTTAGTAGTTTACGTTATATATGGCTGTGAATAGATGATCAAGTGGAAAGAACGCAGTCGAAGCATATGAAAATTAATATCCGAGTTACAAGGGTTTTAAAAAAGAAAAGAGGGTAGAAAAATAATAACAGGTTTTTTTGTTATATTAAATTCGTGACAGGATTTAGCGTGCATAAAAGGTTTCTCATGGTAAAAATGTAATAAACTGGGGATTTCTCGTTCTTCGCTCATAGTATGTGGATACTAACAAAGGGTGCTTGAGGCAGATTTTGAGAGCGGGTACCACTTTCCAACGGACTGAGCTTCAGGTCATATTGACGATTTAGGAACCACGGAAAGCGTTGCATAGTTTTTTGTTTGTTAAGTACAGGATATGTATAGTTGTTTTTGCGTCTACCTGATTCTATTTTCGTAATTCGATATCATAACAACAAGTCTTAGGCAAAGGAAATTCATTAGGTTGGGAATCTCTTTCTAAGGAGTTCATTACGGATATCTGGCGATTTCTTGTGGTCAAATGACAACTGGCGTTTAGCGGCTGTCAGAGTGACAGTTGGGGAAAGTGGATCGACCTCTCGAGTGGTGTTGCATGTTAATTGGGCTCCTGAGGGGCTGGTCGTCGATGCCACAAGCGTAACAAATTACCAGATAAGTAAAGATAATCTTGTGATATTTCGCATATTCTCAAAAATAAGAACAGTTTATAACCCCATAGTAATATTTAGGTAAGCTTAAGTGGGGTACCCCGTGTTATGATACTATTGCTTAGATAGAAATTAGAAGTCGATAATTGTTCCCATAAATACAAATAGAATAGACTGACCAACACTAAAATTGACAATAAATCTATATAAAGAATTGCTTCTTTTATTCAAACTTTAAAGTTTCAAGGGTTGTTTTGCTCTGTATAGATAGCGAAGTTAATAAATTTTCTTCTACCTATATCAGTGCACTTAAGAGCAATTAAACTTGTTGGAGCTCAAATAATTTGGACATCTCATTAATAAAGAATATACGACTTCTTCACTGCAGCTAGAGACGGGCCTCAAGCTTACTTTTATAGCGATCAATTTTTGAAAGTAAAATATAGAAACCTGATCTAAAGATAAGAGAAACAAAATCTATTAACGACAGTTTACCAAATCTAGCAACATTAACACTAACCAATGATGCAGCTCGCTTGTACTCGTTCCGTACTTACAACCAAATTCAGCTATGGCATGAAAACGAAAAATCAGCTTTAGACTGGAAATGGAGAAATTCAAAGAATGGGTTAATGCCTATTCCCACTGCACAAGACTCAGCTCCCCAAGAATTACTGAAACTCATTTATTGTAAAAGCACCAAAGGTTGTAATGTAGCTTGTAACTGTTGCAAAACCGGTTTGCATTGGTCAGTAATGTGTGGTTTCTGCTAGGGCAAATCTTGTTTGAATACTGTGGAGTGTGGCCGTGGTCGAATTAGATGACGAAGACGACGACAAGGACTTGCATATCGATATAGAACAATGAATAGAACATGCCGAAGATTATGAACCACATCCGGAATATGAGACAGATATGTTGAAAGTCAGGGTGATATTGAGAATTATATTGAACAACCACAACATCAAAAAAGCAAGCAAAAAAATTGATGAGCCGTCAACTTCAAAAGAAACTTGAAGTTAGCAAAGTTGCAGAGTGGATTAGGCCTATTAGGAATACAACTTAAACAAGCGCGCCGAGTAGTCTACCTCTAGGTGGTATGGAAGCGAGTACAAAGTAAGAAACATCATTTCTTTACATTAATAGTAGAAATCGTATATACTACGAAAATAGTAGTTTATTTATCTAGAACGAAAAGTGGCATTTTAAAGACGAGAAAGTTGTTTACGGAATTACTTGCGAGGACCTTTAAAAACACTTTTCGTTCGTGGTGAATACAACGGTTTATTTCATACTGCAAGTTTAATGAATATTAAATAAAAAGTTGTAAATCATTTAAAATTTTATGTCAACAACTGACGTATAATTTTAAAGTACTTGAACTTTAAAATTTTACTTTAAAGTACTAGGACTTTAATGTTCTATTTTTTGTACAATAAATAAGTTTTAAAGTACTTGAACTTTAAAATTTTACTTTAAACTACTAGGATTTGAATATTACATTTTTTGTACCATAAATAATCCGAAAAATGTCATCAGTATGAAATAAAGGAATTTTTGTCGAATCGCCCCCTTGGAGAGGGGCAGAGCCCCGTGGGCCCCTTGGAGAGGGGCTGAGCCCCGGGGACTCCCTTGGAGAGGTGCGAAGACCCGAGGGCCTCTTGCAGAAGACCCCCTTGGAGAGGGACGGAGCCTCGTGAGCCTCCTTGGAGAGGGGCGAATTTTCGAGGGACGGAGCCCCGTGAGCCGAGAGGCGGATCCCTGAAGGCCCCTTAAAGAGGGGCGGATCCCCGAGAGCCCCTTAAAGAGGAGCGGATCCCCGATGGTCTCCTTGGAGAGGGGCGAAACCCCGATTGCCTCTTTGAGAGGGGCGGAGCTCCAAAAGCCCTCTTGGAAAGGGGCCGAGCCCCGAGGGCCCCTTGGAGAGGGGCAAAGCTTTGGGGACCCCTTGAAAAGGGGCAATGCCCCGAGTGCCCCCTTGCAGAGGGGCGGAGCCCTGAGAGCTTCCTTAAAGAAGAGCGGAACCCCGATAGCCCCTTAAAGAAGGGCGGAGCCCCGATAGCCCCTTGGAGAAGGGCGGAGCCCCAAGGGCCCCCTTGGAGAGGGGCGGAGACCCGTGAGCCCCCTTGGAGAGGGGCGGATCCCCGAGGGCCCCATTAGAGAAGGACGGAACCCCGTGAGCCCCCTTGGAGAGGGGCGGATCCCCGAAGGCCCCATTTTAAGAAATTATTCTCTCTTCAAATGAAAACAGATCTTTAGATGGTTAACTTCAATTAAAACTTGTACGGGTGTTTATCTACAAATAACTTCCGTTTTATCAAAAAACTGTTTGAAAACGGTGATACTGAAACTAACAATAATGGTTTTCAGTTGAAAACGTCTGAAATATTATTGAAATATGACTAAAAATACCTGTGTAAACTGCAAGAGTTGTCTGTACCGCATTCACTCCATTTGTTACACTGTGACAGGATTTTCATGTGCATTTTTTTAACAGTGTCAAAATTATTGCTTGGTTAAAATTTATTTTGTATTCGTACTTACTTTATTTTTGTGTATAAAATACCACAAGTGTACATCAATGATAATTCATATTCTTATTTGGGTATTTCGCCACTCTGCAAATTAAAATATTAAATAACGAAAATATTAACAACGAACGTTTCGAGGGACAATCTGCCCTCGTTATCAACGAATAACAATTACAACGAACAAGAACGACCAACCTCCAATGAATGCTAAAAATAATCAATAGAACATTGAAACGACTCTTAATGGCGGATTTTAAAACAACTAATCAAAAACAGGACCAAAATTGACCACACTGTCATTAATATAGGCACTGTACTATGTACCTGTCAACACGTTAGTTCGTGCTGTTTATTTTTGTGGTATTTGTGTGGTGTATTTTGTGTGATCTGCTGTCATCCATGTTGTCTCGAAATGCCAACCATTGTTCCTTTTTCGCCTTCTGTTGGCATGAAACCAGTGACACCAATAACTCGGCAGAAGCGATGACATTAAGAATCGAAAAATAGATGTAAGATCGAGAATCGAACTGATCTAGAAAATTGGCGAAACTGGAGAAATGTTTAGCAGAGGTTTTTCAAATTTGGCAACTCGAGGCACATACGATGACGTGCTGATCATATGGGACTTTTTTGGCGTGTTTTTTTTAGATCATGTCAACAATTAGTAGTGCGATGGCTCCTCTTGGAGCCTTTCAACGGTTAGGTGAGAGCAGTGAGCTTCCACCTCACCACGCGAACGTTTCTCTTGGTTTAGAGGACGGGTATTTCCCTATTTCTTCCTCTACAAGAGAACCCTCTGCTTCATGTCATGCGAAATGTTGTGTTTTCTGAGATTGTGTAACAAGTGTGTAACAGAACGGAATGGCCCTACGTAATAGGCCTAAAAATGGTGGTAAATTGAATAGGATAGACCGCGCAATTGCGCGCGCAGCCCCGTTTATAATAATAAAAACAGGTAAATGCTCGAAAATAAATAAAATATTGTATGCACCACAGGAGATATTTATGTTATTTACCTTCGGTTAACTTACAGACCTAGGGCCAGAGGCTCTCGTCTGTAACACATGTCAACCTCAGGAAAAAAACATATTCATATCTCCCTTAATGTATAAATATCTATTATTTTCTGCTTTTGGACTTCTTGTAATTATATGTCATTCCGAATGCTGTAAGCACGCGAGCTCGAGAACGACATACCTATCAGGATAGTTTTAACGCTTTTTCTACGTATGTAGTTTTCCATTTATATTCGTGTTATCAGTAACAGACGTTAAGGGGTGACCTAATTAGGCTGTCAAATTGGTGTAGTGTGAACACTCGTGGTTTATTGAACTTGAGGTCCCGAGTTCGAGTTCAAATCTCGGTCCGGAAAGATTTTCTTATATTATCGAAAGATGTGAATGCAAATTTTTATCTCGTTGCACATTTAAGTCTGAAATGCCATATTATCCCTCCCTGTCTGCCTCCGCTAACGGTATTGGTAATGGCCGACTCTATATTAAACAGATTTCCTCCATCGAAGCTTCGTAATTATTAGTTCCCGCCTCCTTATTAATTATCTTTAGCCCAAGTGGTTGGACAAATGGTGCGATCGTGTATACAGGGTGTTTCCTAAGTACGTGTAGAAAATTGACTGGCCTATTCCTTGGCCTATTCTAGGACAAAAAGTTCTATCAACATGAGTCCGCAATCTTTTAACGCTAATTACAAAATATTTTCATTAACTGTGACAAATAATATTAGCTAAGTTAAAACATGTAATGTGTGTTCTCGTCTTCCTTCTATTACCCCTTTACAATTCTTCCTGGCATTCTGTTCTGTTCCATTTGCTCACATGTCCCACCCATCGTAATCTCTGTACCTGTGTAACACGTGTTCAATAAGTCATCAAGTCCTGGTGGCTAGGGGTTGTTACGCCTATATCTGTAGCTTCTTTGAAAGTATAAAGACGGACACAGACATACGATTTATAATCAATGATCGCCCAGGACTTAGACTTATTGAACACACGTTATTAAAAAAACAAGAATATGGGGCCTTTATTTATTTTTAAAACTATATTTATAAATGACGTTGAAAAATGACGGCTTAATTTCATGTTACGCTGTTAAGGAGCACTTCCTGAGTAGGAAAAAATAATAAAAAATTCTTTGTTATAGTTTTTGAAGATGTGGGAGTCCAAAGTTTGATTATTATTATTTATAATATTTAACATTAGAATTGAAATCACTACAGACTTAAAGCCAACAATACAAATGTAAATACATATAAATAATTTTGTTACCCTAGAGAAACTTAGGATTTGTTAAAATTCATCAAAATGTGTTGATATCAAAAATTGATTTGACCACAGTACTCTTAATAAGATACATAGAAGTGTTGTATCCATGAAAACAGTGTAGCTTTACCTATTTGTAACTAAAATGTTGCAAGTTCAGCTAGTTTTGAGGTTATTAAAACCTCGCTACATGTTCAAAAATATAACACAATGAATTTTCAGGAGGCGCATCTTAATCACGTAACATTGAGTTAATCCGCCATTTTTGCAATATCCTGAAGTGTGTCCTTGCGGAATCTAATATATTTTTATTTATATTCAAAACTCTACAAATAATAGAAATACATACTGTTGCACGCTTGGACGATTTTTCTCTTATAATTTATAATAGAATCAAAAGAAATAAAGAAAGATAGAATCATAGTTGGCGCGTATTAAAGCCAAATTGCTCGCTTGTAGCTTTATTAGGGTTATCGCGTCTAATTTTAGTTGAGCTTTCAAAGTTTTACACTTTGAAATGTTTTCTTGAAGAAGTTAAAAAGCCGGACAAGTAACGTCTCTGTAGGCAATCTCCGCGAACAGCGGGGCGAGTTGGCAGTCCTAAAGATGAACTCAAGGTCACGGCTAAGTAAAGTGCATTTTGCGCAGTAATTTTTGATTACTTTTTTTTAAAATCAATAATAAAAAGTAATAGACACATTGCGTTACTTTTTCCTTACACTGTATATACTTACTGTTGACCCTATGTTAATTATCAGGCATTGCTTGAACCTACTCTAGTTACCTAACTTCAGCAACTATAACACAACTTGTAATTTTCATTATCTTGCATTATTGCATCAAATATTTACACCAAAATTGAATATTTTATTAGATATAATGTGCTGCCTAATCATTTACAATCAGTTTTTAAATACACGAGAAGAAACAAGAAGCATTTTGAAATAAAGAAATTAGAGAAATCCACAACATAAAATTTATGATTATCACTATTATCAAGCACCTGGGGTGTTGGTTATTACTTGACATAAAAGTGCAGAAAGTTGTTATTTAATGCGTGTTCAAAGCGAGTACCTTCTGCACCAAAGTAGGAAAAAATCATTAAACTCGTGTCAATGCATTATGGAACCCCATAGGTGTAGGTATTATGGGTCGGGAGCCCATATTGCATGCACTGCATGTGTTTTATTTTGAAATTGTTGCAGTCATGCCACGCAGCATTCTTTCACCGAAACTAAAACCAAAGAGGAAGCAATGGTGCATAATCTCTACGGCGAAGGCAGTCAAGGCCATCAGAGAGAATCACATGGGTCTGAAGAAAGCTGCTAAACAGTTTGCTGTCCCGAAAACTACGTTGCAGAGGCTTGCTAGAAGTAATGAACTACCAGATTTAGTTGTTTCGAAGAAACTGGGATGGATGCCATTACTACCAAACCTATTAGAGGAGCAGATGGTCTCATACTTATTGCTAATGGAGAGTAATTACTACGGCCTGACTAGGCTTGATGTGAGCCAAATGGCTTATCAACTAGCTGTCAGAAATGGGCTCGACAACGCTTTTAAGAATGGAATTGCAGGAAGTTTGGATAGACCATTTTCTTAATTGATAAAATTTCTTTACGGAAGCCCACTGGCACTTCCTATGCCCGTGCTCAGGGCTTCAATCAAGAAGCAGTGAATGAGTTCTTCAATATTTTAGAAGAGCAATACGTGAAGCATAGAATCTTTAACGGTTACGAGACTGGCCTCTCCATAGTCCAGACCAAGCTGCCTCAGGTAATTGCTTCAAAAGGCAAACGTCAAATTCGATCCCTTACAGCAGCTGAACGCGGCTCTTTAGTGACTGTTGTTTGTGCAATGAGTGCTGGGGAACATTTGTTCATTTCATTTGTTTTTCTCACAAAAATATGACACACGCTTTGAAGAGAGGAACCCCGCCTGGGTCATTGGGCAAATGTCATCCCTCCGGTTGGATACAAGCGAGCCTAATTCACATACTGGTTTAAACATTTCATTGAAAATCCCAAACCAACAGCAAATTCCCCTATTCTTCTAATACTTGATGGACATAACGCGCATACAAGAAACATCGATATCATTGACATTGCCAGGGAAAACCACATCGTGATAGTTTTCCTACCCCCTCCCTCTGCCGACCGCATGCAGCCACTTGACAAGACCTTCACGGGAGCGTTGAAAGCATATTACAGTGAAGAGATTCGTCAATGGTTGCTTCACTTTCAGCGTACATTGACTCCCTATGGTATTGTTGAACTATTCGGTAAGGCTTACCTAGAAAACAGGAAGTATAGCAGTTAATGGATTCAAAGCCACTGGGTTATATTCCTTTGACCGAGGAATTTTTAGTGAAACCTATTTCAAGCAGTTGTAAATACTGTTCACGATTCTGATGGTGTCGTAACACCCAGTAATTCCGGACCAAGCACACAGCCTGATGGGAAAATGCAGAAGATGCCGGATGCAGCAATGCCGTTAATCAGTCATTTCGCACAGAAACTGTAACACCGCCTGTTGATAACTTACCTGTTTCGCAAGATTATCCATCTGTCTCCATACGACTAGTTCTACCTGCTGATATTTTGCCTGTTCCGATAGTTCAGAAGAAAACATCAACAGGAGGACAAAAATCTGGTAAAGCAGCAGTGATAATCAGCTCGCCTATAAAAACCATTTGCAGCAAACAATAGAAAGAATTTCAGTACGACAACGCGGCCGTGGTCGAAGTTGTCGTAGTACACGTGGGCATGGTGGACGCAGATGCTGTGGTAAAGCTGCAGGTCCCAGCACTTTCCGGGAACAGGAAAGCAGCTCGGATACCAATCAATCCTCAATCACCTCTGGAGAATCCATATGTCAGATATAGAAGGCGGCCAACCACCTCATGACCAAGGTGCCCATTGCATGTTCTGCTACAATAGGTATTCGGAAGAACATAGAGGAGAATTGTGGATTCGGTGCATCATGTGCAATGGTTGGGCCCATAATGCTATTGCTGTGTGTGAATATGACAACTAGGTTTGTAACTTTTGTAAATAATGATATCTCATACATTTAATATGGTATCTCAGGGAACCATATTACTCACTTATTTTGGTTAAAAATGAAAATATCTTTTTTCTACTCCTTTATTAGTAAATTGCTCATTAAGCACTGTTTACTTGATTAGTAAATTCGTTGTTACAAACAGTGTTACGTAATGATAATGACTAACACGTAATTTTTTTTATTACGTTACAGTTAGCTTCTGTTGTTTGTACGAAGCGGTGTAGGGATGTGACTGCAGCCGCCTAATTTTTAAAATGGTGTGACAGATGATTTGACAGTTAATAAAATATTTCTTTTTCGTTTAACGAAATGAGTGTGACCGTAGAAAAAGTATAGTACGCAACTCGGGCTATAGAGCAATTACACGCTCGTGGAATTACACACGCGCCGCTACGCGGCTTGTGCGTAACTTTTCCAACTCGCGTGTAATATGCTTCCTACAGCTCTCGTTGTGTAATATACTATTTTCTACGGTCACCTCTAAAACGGACTATTAAAAGTTCACTGTCAATGCGAAAAGTTAGCAATTCACGTATTTTTTTTAGTAACCAATTAAACATCCTAACCACGTAAACAATGTGTTAATGAAATCATCGCGTCACTTCATTTTACTTAACGCATCGCCATTGCTACCTGATTATTATTGTAATTCGTCATTTTTCTGGAACTGGCTAAAATTATTGACAATTGCATCACGGCGCGTCCATCATCACGCAGCAGTTTTATAGAGTTTGTGAGTTTTTGTGAAGTTGAAGATGGAATCTGAAGGTAATTGCATCCGGCCTGAAGTATTTGAAGCGGCCCAGACAGCAACCAACGAGTTGTTGCCGGCTAAATCGCTCGGCTTTTATGAACGGCGGTACAACGACTTCATCAAATGATGTGAATCGTGGAAAACGTGGTGTTGGCACAACTTTCTCATTTATTTAGGACCGTATAAAAAATTTTGTATGTATTTCGAGTGTAAAAGGCCATTTTGGCATTCGGTTGCTTTTTCGCGCCTCGCTCCGCTTGGCATGAAACTTGCATCCTCATGCCAAAATTGCTCTCTTTACACACTAAATACATAAATATTTATTTTCTACGGTCACCTCTAAATCTGACTATTAAAAGCTCACTGTCAATGCGAAAAGTTAGCGATTCACAAATGTTTCCATAGCAACCGTTTTAACATCACAACCACGTAAACAATGTTATAATGAAATAATCACGTGATTTCATTTACTTTACGCACTTCCATGGCTACCTGATTATTATTGCAATTCGTCACTTTTCTGGAACTGTCAAAAATGATTGGAAATTACATCATGGAGCGTCCATAATCAGATCACGGCGTGTCAATGTCCCAGAAGATAAGCCAGCGCGAGCCCAGGCCGCACCCAGAGATAACGGGAGGCACACAAAGACGAGCCGAGCGCCGTTCCTCTCCCACCTATGAACATCCAAAGCCGTATAAAAGCGGTTGCAGAGCTCATTTAGACAGATTTTCCATTCAGATTTTCCAGAGAGATTCTCCAGCGAGATTTTTCCAGACTTCGTTTCCAGTTCCCGATCCCCCGTCCTGTTTCTCGTCAGGCCCAGACAAATTCTTACTTATTCTTCTGCCTCGAATTCCTGATTTCCTTCCGATATTCGCTAGAACACCAAACTTGCAGTTTGCTAGACGTGAATGCTTTCCTCGCGGAGACCCACATCGCACACTTAAACTGTTCCTGTAAATAAACCTTCAGTTTGTTAGACGTGAATGCCTTCCTCTCGGAGACCCACATCGCAAACTTAAACTGTTCCTGTAAATACACCTGCAGTTTGTTAGACGTGGATGCCTTCCTCGTAGAGACCCACATCGCAAACTGAAATTGTCCCCTTATAAATAATCCCGTGATTAATTAGGCTTAACAGTCCCATTAACTCAAGCCCGTTATAAGCCGCCGCGAGATTAAATTTCTTGCTCCATAGACAACTGCCGAAACTTTCGAGTTTCCACTCAAAACCATTCATTTTAATTTCAATTCATAACTAAAGTAGCCCGAATTCTATTGGCAAATTTGTGTAAGCAAGCAAACTATTACTAATTATTTAGATTACAGTTAGCTACGTACTTGGCATGTTCATGGGGAAATAACATCTCCAAGGCACAAAACTCCCAGGGCCAGTAAAGTTACCCCCGCAGCGACGATCGCGCTAAAGAAACGCACTCGCCGTTTCATCAGCCGCCGCGACCTCCAGGTGAAAATCGTAGCAGTCCAATTAGGGTAAGAAATACAGTAATTAACCTAATATCTTCAAGTGTTTACAGACGTCAAAATAGAACCGGCAGAAGATTTGACAGAACGAGTTCCAGAGCGTCGACGCTGCGCAAACTTCCGCAAATCCGCGAGGCGACATCCGACTACCTCCGAGGGTTTAATACAACGCTGAAACACCGCCGTCCGTCCGTGTTTCATTGGTTGCGGATCCTCCAGGGATGCGAAACGGCATTTTAAGAGCCAGATCCACTTTATTGTAATATACAACTTAAAGTCACAAACTTCCAGTAAATGCTAAATGTATCGATAGCTAAACAAATTAAATTGCTTAAATGTATTTCTATGGTGTCTTGTGTGTTAATCTATGGTATATCTGAGCTAACCATCTCCGACTGATAGCTACCCGTTTGCAGTAATTTTGACACCTTTATAAGAAGGGGCTAGTGTCAGAATCTTAACAGCTAGATTATAACAAAATTAAGTGACAGGGATGTTTCCCCAACAATTCACAAATATATTCGGACTAGTCCGCGGTACACCCAATACAGCAAGTAAGAATGCTATCCTAACTTTAGCGAAAACATGTTTTTCCGTGGGTCTACAGGCAGGGGTGCAGATGTTACAGCGGCAGAATCCTGCTGCAGCTTGGCGGCGACCAGAGGCAGCTAGGGGCGGCAGTACAGGCCTCCACGACGTAGACGAACGAAATCACTCCAGGTTGGGCTCGACGTAAAATTGAATTTGCGAATGCGCAACTTATCCCACTTAACACGAGAACTATTCACTTAGGCTTACAGACGTCTTGACGGAATGTGCAACGGGTGTAAAATTGTTTCTCTCACGATATCCAGAGAGCAGAAACAAACGAAAGAAGGACGCCTTGCCCGAAAATTACGTTGGCCTCATTGCCACTAATCCGTGCCGCAAAAGGCACTCAAAAAATGTTCAAACATTTTGCTACTTATAAAGATTTGGCCGAACTTCCGTTAACACCAAAAATTTAACGAAAGCACTCACTTATTTAAGTCGAAAGCGAAACTATAATGTCTTTAACAACCCCACCGGTAACGGACTTTGCAACCGGTGGTGAAAATTAATTCAAGTCTATTATAGTTCACGACTCGACGATAATTCCATCCTAAAATCACAGGCAACTTGATGATAGCCCCCGCGTCGGAAAAGCATCTTTTTCTTGCAACAACAGGCTAAATTCTTTGTTTCACTATTGCACCACTAAATGAAATCTGACTAACGAATTCGGGGAAGTCCACCAGCTTTTCACAGCGCCAATCTGTCGCCACGGAAGCAACAAAGAAACGATTTGATGGGCTACGTCACTACGGTCCCTGCAAGAAGAACAAAGAACAAGGGAAGTTTCAGAATATTCGGCAGCTAATTTAAGCGTTTCCAAAGAGCTTGGGGCGTAATTCGAAAAGCTAAAACGGTATTACTTGCAATATAGTTTCGAAGAAAAACCCACTTGGCCTCGCATCGTCAAACTGCTCATGCAGTGTTTCAAAGAAACGCTTACCGAAGAAATATGCGAGTCGCGGGAATTTTAATACTCGTCCAAATAAATTCAGTTACTCTTTGGGGCACAGGGCCGGACTTAATAAAATTAGCGAAACGAAGGGAATTAAAAATGATATTACAAAATTACCAAATTGTAATCTCCAAAGGAAAGCATCAAAATACATAAAGCACAATTATAAAGCAGCAAGGCTAATGTTCCACTAGTATAATATGCGTAATAGTTAAGTTTGAGTTCATTGTTCAATTATTCGGTATTTTACCGCATTTTACGTACTTTTCAGTGGTTTTGCATGACGTATTTAGCGGATGCACTAGGTACCATTTGGTGCAGAACTCGTATTACCGAATATTCATCTGGCACATTAAATTTAGAACACTCGGTAATAAAACGGCGGATAAACATCTAGCGTGCACAACAGCATAACGGTTATATCCCTAAATAAATTTTCAATGGCCAACTTAGTTAACAATCGGTGAGTGGGTGGGTACAATTTATAACAATTAACCAAATCCCAAAATATATATAAGATCTATTTTAGGCGCCAGGTTTGACAAAGCCCCAAAGAAATAAAAATACTACGATTCAGTATTTCAAACCTAATATTATGGATCGCACGGGATACGTTGCAATGTAACCTAACTGTTGCTATTTTTGCTTTGGGGAACCTGAATTATTAACACCTGGAATGTTGCTTCAAAATAACAACCACTCATTAAAACATTGTATCGAGGACATTCAAAATATTTGGTTTATTTGACTGAGTACGCAGAGCTTTTATTTACATTTAACGACAACATCAATATCACGCATTTTTTCAACATTTATGAGGTCACCTAATTTTTAACGCATCCTGATTATGGCCATCCACCCGTAATTAATGGAGGCGAGTATAGATAGCACCTTACATATGAAATCGAGCATTTCAAATGGGTGACTGCATAACTAATTAATTGAGTCATTTGGCGAATAGTAATTGCGACACCGTACCATGTCATAAATATTATTCTTAATGACCACAACACTTAATTAAGCAATTAAATGACTTTTGTCAGTCTTCGGTTTCTAATTAAGAGAATTTTATTAGACCTGTTTGTATTAACAAACCATTTTATGCAAGAGAAGTTACCCTTTGTGACCTAGAGATTTATTTCAGTGCGTTAAAAGCTATGCGTCTGAGTTTAGAGAATTAGTTAGTTAATAAACGACATTAATAAATTATTTAGTAGTTTTCATTTGGCTTTCACTTAATTCATTTTTAATCAGAATTAATAAAATATTTTACAGTCTGCTTCATGTATGCTCTTATTTTTGTAGAATTGTAAAGTAAATATAATTAATGGTGTGATATGTAATATACGTAGTAATCTTGCACATTAATTGTAAAATGCAATTAAATTTCGAATATAACTTCTTTTAAACGTTAATTAAACACCGATATTTCTCTCATGCAATGCTAATAATCAAATGGAAAGTAAAGATGCTTTATTAGGAAATCAAAATTAATAGGTATATTTAAAATACGTGTTTCCTATTTTCAGTTTTTTAATTTAATAATTAATCTAAATGATTGAATATTATGTGCTGTTTGTGTAACTAGACAGCAACGATTCACCGTTGATCTTTTTTCACTTTTTTTACTTCAGCACATTGTAGTTAGTCCCAAATATGTTTACATTTTTACCTTGAAAAATATAATTTCAGGGCGGGCACTTGATGACCATGACAATTCGTTCAAAATGCGGTCGAAACGTAAAATACACAAGAAAAACACAATTTTTTGTACAAGTTGTAATTGCAAAAGTTCGAGTAATTAAATGTGGTTATCACATTCCAATAAAGTTTTAATTAATATATGTTTACATATTAAAAAAAATCAATTAGGCATGAGTAATAGTATTACTATATGCAGTATGTTGTATTTGTTTTATATTATTATTTCGTTAACGCACTGAATATTTTTACGAAAAATTAAAACAAAATCATGGCGCCCTACCTTGGATGTATCGAGTGGAGAAATTTTTATATTTTTATTTGAAATCTCGATAACTATAGGAGATATGGAAAATCGACCTCCCATTCTTGCTCTCCTTTCCCGAGATAAATTTAATGGTGAAAACCAGAATGGGCTATCGCCTTTTCTTTTTGAGTCATAAACAAAAGTATTTTTTTTCGATTTATCATGTAATGGCTATATCTCACTTATTTATGAAAATAGAGAAAAGCAATATCTACGTTCTTCGGGCACTTTATTGAAAAGAATGCAGTCAGTCAGTTTAAAAGAAATGAAATTGAAATTATATAATAAACTTGTATTATTCTAAACATGATTGATAGACGATTGCAGCTTAGCTAAAAAGAGGAAATATACAGCCTGTTCAAAATTAAGTGTGCACTATTGCTATCTCGGTTGCTATTATAGCTACGAAGTTGATTAAATTACTAAAATAGTAGCATTTTTCCTGCCGGTGTTCCAATAAAACAAAAGTTTTACTAAATATCTCAAAAATGCGATGTTCAATTGTTTTTTTATAATTACCTTCGTAATTCACGTAAAAAATACTACTACTTCGCCCATTTAACCGACGTTGTAGCTCCCATAATAAACAAGTTAGCAATAGTGCACATTTAATTTTGAACAGGAGTATATCTCCATTGTTATTAACTTTAGGATAGTAAGGTATAAGAAGTTTTTTGTTCAGAAGAAGATTGGCTATCGATTGACGTCAAAATATACAGGGGGTTCTATTAAAAAAAAATCATTTTTTGGCATATGTCAAAAACCCGACGCTCAATTGTTTTTTTCTTTACGCCGTTTTAATCGGCAGGAAAAATGCTACTATTTTACTAATTTAACCAACTTCGTAGCTATAATAGCAACCGAGATAGCAATAGTGCACACTTAATTTTGAACAGGCTGTATAGCATTTGGGGTCAATTCTTAATTTTCATTCTAATGTTATAAAAATTCATGTGTTATTTTTCACGCTTTTCGAGTAGACGAATGTCATTTTAAGGAACTAATTAACAGAATATGTATCTAATTACGGGCCAATCTAAGAACAAAAACTAAACCTTCATAAATACCATAATTACAAAGACAAAACTGCCCGATTTACATGGAATATTTGATGGCAGAAAGATCGTAAATAGAATAAGTATATACAGTGTGGAAATAAAGTAACGGATAAATTCGTTAAATTTGTTAATATTAAGTTTTAGGAAAAAATCTTGAAGGGGTATAGCGATTTTAATTATAGGGCATACACTACAACCACCTTTATGTTGCTACGTCTTTTGGTAGTACTTTTTATGTTGTTTTCAATGATATAAAATTTTCAATATGTTACATCTGAAAAAAATCGATAAAATTGTCTTCAAGTTGAAATATTAAAAACCAATGAAATGAGCAAAATAAATCTAGTTACCTACGTTTGACGCAAAGTCATTGACAGCATATTCGTTTTTATTGAAATTTAAAAAACATACATGTAACTAATCTTTTTTTGTTTTATCCACCGCAACTAGATTTATTTTGATCATTTCATTGGTTTTTAATATCTAAACTTGAAGACAATTTTTATCGTTTTTTCAGATGTAACATATTGAAAATTTCATATCATTGAAAACAATATGAAAAGTACTACCAAAATCAATAATAAAAAATATAGGCTGTCATTAAAAAAAGTTGATGATGTCATATCATGAAAAACAAATCACATAAGAAACTGAAAATCAGCTTAAAATATTTCCTATGGTCAAGATCGCTACACCCCCTCGAGATTTTTTCATAAAAATGAATATCAACGAAGATAATGAATTTATCCGTTACTTTATTTCCACGCTGTATAGTTTTAGGCTGCACGTTGTCCTTAAATATCAAGATTTAAATGAAAAGTTTTCCTATAAATTCAATACAATAAATACCAGGTGTTAGCCTAACTGTGCCTATACAGCCGTCACGAGCAGCTTGAGAGAAAGCTTCGCACGTCTAATCTATTTCTAGCAAGGCGTCGATCCAATTTAGCTCGATATCCAATCTCCAGGCCGAACTTGCAATTATGCAGATTGAGCGGCGCATCGCGATTTGAACCGCCTTGACATTACGAAACTCCAACAAAATAATCCTTTATGGTTCAAAACCAATCATTCCGTATCCTCCTCGAAATCGAGCGCGCACCTTTCCTCCGGCCACTTGAAGATGCTCTCATCTCGCCGCAGATTTATGAAGATAAAAGGTGTCAGATCGGAGGTCGGCTCATTACAGACACCTGCCCAGCTTTGTTTCGCAAATGCTCGCGTTGCTGGAGCGACTGCTCAAGGTGAGATGTCGCAACCCGCGGATGCACCTGAAGAATTCCATCGTGCGTGAGATGGCGCATTCCAGAGCGGTTAAAGCGGAAGAGGCGGATTCATTTGTCGAGGGAGGAGAATATTCCTTATTCAACGCTTCAGGGTATTTGTAAATAGCTTAACAGGCTATATATTCGTTAGTAAGATATTGGAAAGAACTATCGACTTTGCGAATTTTTGGGCAAATATTTCGAGATACTGTGTATTTTTTCTCCGTTTCTGTCAGTTACCGTAACAATACGTTGGTTGTGCTTTTTTGAGTCTGGTATTTTTATCAGTACCATTCAATTATCTTGTCGCTATATACGTATAGTTCGTCTTTATGATAAGCTCCAGCTACGAGAGGTCGTTTTTATGTTACCGAACTAGGTACCTTCTTGCTTAACTACATGTCTTCTATTTAACTTTTCATATCATATACGTCTTCAAACATTGCATACCAATTTGAAAAACAATTGCCTAATTTATAGCTCAATTTTTCAAATCTTTCGCTGATTCTACAGCTCGTTTGTTGACATTTTCCTCTTATTATATAGGTAGTCAGCTGGTCCGATTAAGCTGAGGTAGTATAAAGGGCTTAAAAAATCGACTAAGTTTTAGCTTACACTTAGGTTAGACCAGCTGTCACGTTTGACATTTCTGGATTGGAAAAAACTCATCGATAACTGATGATGCCTGTGGTACCGGCAACGATGGAGACAAGCATCGTCGAGGCCGGAGAATCATAAATTTAAGGTGGACCTGTCTGGTCGCTTAATTTTAATTAGTGCGTGACACATTGTTCGCTTCTTTTCTTATCATCGTGTTCTTCCGATACCTGTATAATGCTACGTGCGCAACATTTACCCGACCGGTCAATTTCATTGTTTTCGTTGTGCAGAGAAACGAGACTTAATCGAAAGCAAACAATTTTACATATGAACATAGAAAGAGAATATGAAGGTGTTTGATATTACCTCTTCCCAATGATTTCAATATATTGGGGTATATATTGCTATAGAAAACCCCTTTCGTTGGGTGCCATAAACTTATACTGCGGCAATAAGGGTTCTCATAGAATTATTTATAAAAAGACATACTAATACTTAAAATCTCCTTTTACTACAAATAAGATTAACTCCGGGTGAATGTACACTTTTATTTCCTACTCCATTTAAATTTAAAATAAACAGTAAAGCAATAAATTCCAGAGCTAATTACTCTTTTTACTGCAAAAAGTCTTGCTTCAATAAAAGAATTAATACGGACGAAACTCATATTTAAGGGTTATCAATAATGTAAAATAGTCCGTGACTTTTCTTAAGTTTAATCAGGTCACAACACATAAATAAATAGTACACTTGACATCAATACAAACCAAGAATTTGAACCCGTAATAAAAAAAAATTACTGACCTCGGAATACATTTTCATTCGTTCACCATCCTTGCTGTAAACGGGCTCCGGAATTCAATGTCTTTCTTTCGATGTCGGCACAAACCCGCACAGCCGGTGGTAGCAAAGCCAAAAAGGAAAATCGGTGCTCGGCAGCTCGTCCGTGGAGCTCCACTTCTAAAATCCAGGAAACAGCCAGCCAAATTAAAGGTACTGTTTATAATTATGCAAATATAACGTTGTTAAATACTTTGTTTGCCTTTGTTGAAGGTTAATTGCCGATTAACTCATGCATAAAACACGTCGGAATTAAAATGTCAGTTGTAATTGAAAACATTCGTTATAATTGCCACAAAATAAATTACTTTTATAAGTGAGTATGTAGACTTCAATATTATTATTATAACGGTTAAGGTTTGATTCGAAAAAATCAAAAATAAACAAATAACCTAACCTGAAGTTAGGGTTACAAATAAACGTGCTTTTGCTTTAACAAAAAGTGGCATAATTCAGTTCTCAGTCTTAGTTTTTTAATGCATAGGCTGCCAGACACAAAACACAACGCAATCGCACATTGGTCGATTTGACATGTAGTCCTTGTGTGACCCCGAATTAAACTTACACTTATTCTAATAACTATCAAAAGAAACTAACAAACCAAGATTAATTAAAAAAGATAAAAATTAGAAACGTTTCGAGTCCAAACAGTAAACGAAACCTGTCAAAGTTATATATTTTTAATCATATCTATTTAATCTGCAACTTAACAGAAAAATAAACTTGCGTGGGAAGTAGCACTAGCAGCCGTTATCAAACCAAAGTATGTCTTCAAAATGAGAGTTTACCATAGGAAACTAACTACATTATTGTAGAGCTGTTCATTTGCAGCTCTTAATTTGGAGCTGTTAACTGAGAGCTTTTTAACTGCGTGCCTTAAGGTTCGAATAGTAAGTCCCTTTAAGTAGAGTTGTCTGTGACAGTTCTAAAACTTTCATACCGTTTTGTATGCATGGAATGTTTATTCCTTGTTAAATTTATGGATATGGTTAGTCATGAGTGATCCTCAGTTGACGCTTTTCCTGTTGTGGAACTCGAGTGGTGAACTAAACTCAATTGGACTTATGTGGATATTGGGAGTCGCGATAATTCGTCCGAGCTTACAGATAAGTAGAATTGCTTAATCTATTGTAACAAAAATGTTACATGTCAAACTGCTTGGTAGAATTTTAACAGCATATTCTTATACCATATGTATTGATCGATGAAATACCGTTGTAATATTATTGCCTTGGTCCATAAGTATATTATAATCGTCCCAACAAACCTATTATTTATCGATAGAAGAACGTTGCATAAATGTGTATATAAGATAACAACAAAGTGTTTTATTGATTGTAACACATTCTTGTATAAATTAAACCAACTGTAAATTTGCTTATCAATGAGACAGCGTCTAGTGAAGATAATTTAAGATCAGCCTTTCAATATAACTGAACGCTAATTACCCCGGGATCCTTTTGAAGAATTTATTGCTTGCCGTTAAACTTATATTAACGGGATTAAATTTGTTCTTGTTGTATTTTGTTGCGACTACATTATTGAGAGTTCAGCGGCTGTCAATGTCCAGATTAGATGGAGATGGAGACCATGAATTACTATTATAAAAACATATTCCATTGTAATATGTAACTCTCACCATCAAATGCTAACAGCTAAACTCATACAAGTAAACAAAGTCAAAAGTCGACTAATGGAAGAAGGTAATGCCATATTAAAAGTAGCAGACATAGATTCAGGAAGGCCGTGGTTAAACACCAAAGAGTTGATAAAGACGCAGCAGCTAGCAGTACTCTAAGAAATTTACATCTAAAAAACATTGGATAAAGGATGAAACCTTAAGCCTTATAGAAAAAAAGAAAAGGAAAAAACTAGCCTCACAAATCTCGCTGAAAAAGAGACCTTTGCAGCAATTTATAAAAAATAATCGCATACCAAATGCAACAATTACAGAACATCAGTCTTATTCCAGCAAGCGAATAGAATTATGCTGAACATCATTAGTGAAAGGCTGAAAGCAGAAAGATAGGAAAGTCAACATCGAAATACACATGTGTTTTGCAGATTACACAAAAACCTTTGATACTATAAAATGAAATAAACTTTTTCTGATATTAGCAGAACAGGGGAAACCCCGAAGTGTTTCATACTCCTGGTAGGTACAACAACTATACGGGAACAACTCAGCGACAATATAAATTGCACATGCTCCTAAATTTTCTTCACACACGCTGGAGCAATATAAAGTTGTATAGTCTCGCCTTATACTATTGAATATATACGTATATGTTAAGAATAATTGAGAAGGAGCAATTACCATCGCAAGACGGAAAATCCCATAGCTTGACTTGCACTGACGGCACGGCCATTTTTGAAGGAAACATTATGAAAATTTTAGAGAAGAGTAAAGTGTATTGGTTGGAAATAAGATAAATAAACCAAACAAGAACTATGATCACAGATCGCCTACTCGATAAACCGGATCGTGTTATAAAGAAGTAGACAGATGAGAATACTTGGGTTCAATGATCAATAGCATGAGACTGTAGCAAATATGATAAGACATATTCATAACAGAAGCAACAAAAATTTAATTACTCAACGTATTAATTTTCCTTATAATAAAGTTGTGGGAGATGGATAGCCAAAAAGTTTATTGTAGTATAAAAAATATGTTGTTTCTTAAGGTCCAAACGTCATACATGTAGAAGTTGATAAAATATTTTATCTACGACCACTACTAAAAGTAGGCCTTTTAGCGCTAGCTTGTTTCACTAAAAGTGACGTTTTATAGTTTACCGTGTTTAAAGAAATCAGCTGTTTACTTTTAGCACATGTGCTAAAAGTGAAGAGAGGTTCAAAACTACAATTTCGAACTGCAAGTGAAGTTGTAAAGCTATTCTAGTTGCCTCTTGCGTTACAGGTAAAGCGTTTTTGAAATAATTAAAGCGTTATGTAATGAATACAGTCATATGTGGAGTATCAATAATTACATTTCGTAACTGACCTTGACAGCACGGGCGTGGCCAAACAATCGCCAGCGGCGTAGGCTACTATTCATTATGATGCAGCGTCGCAGATGCGAACCTTTTTTAAATCGATATTTATGGATTAATAACGGCAAAATTAAGGTCGTAGATAAAATATTGTATGCAACGCGTGCTAAAAGTCGTTTATGCGCGAGACATGTTATGAAACTCAGCCTTCGGCTTCGTTTCATAATTTTCATGTCTCGCGCATAAAAGTCGACTTTTAGCACTTGTTGCATAAATAGCTATTATCTACGACCACTACTAAAAGTAGGCCTTTTAGCGCTAGCTTGTTTCACTAAAAGTGACGTTTTATAGTTTACCGTGTTTAAAGAAATCAGCTGTTTACTTTTAGCACATGTGCTAAAAGTGAAGAGAGGTTCAAAACTACAATTTCGAACTGCAAGTGAAGTTGTAAAGCTATTCTAGTTGCCTCTTGCGTTACAGGTAAAGCGTTTTTGAAATAATTAAAGCGTTATGTAATGAATACAGTCATATGTGGAGTATCAATAATTACATTTGGTAACTCACCTTGACAGCACGGGGGTGGCCAAACAATCGCCAGTGGCGTAGACTACTATTCATTATGACGCAGCGTCGCAGATGGGAACCTTTCTTAAATCGATATTTATGGATTAATAACGGTAAAATTAAGGTCGTAGATAAAATATTGTATGCAACGCGTGCTAAAAGTCGTTTATGCGCGAGACATGTTATGAAACTCAGCCTTCGGCTTCGTTTCATAATTTTCATGTCTCGCGCATAAAAGTCGACTTTTAGCACTTGTTGCATAAATAGCTATTACGTACGTTTCGCCACTTTAGATGGCTTCATCAGAAATTATTAACATGTACCCTTGTATTTTAGTTATAACACATGTTAATTATTTCTGATGAAGCCATCTAAAGTGGCGAAACGTACGTAATAGCTATTTATGCAACAAGTGCTAAAAGTCGACTTTTATGAAAAAATGTGCACATGCAGAGCAACTTGCAACTAAGTAGATTATACTTTGGTAAGTCACAAAACAATTAATAAAGACGTCTCCATAGCACTCAAAACAACACAAGTAAACAATACGTCATATACAGCAACAGCAAAGAACACCGTGAATATAAAAATAAAGAGGAATTACACTACACTGTAGTAATAACTACAAATAAAGCAAAAAATTAAACTGAAGAAAGCAAATGCATATGAATAATGAAATCAATAAAGCAGAATGTGAATGACTGCAAAGCAGAAAAAGATCAAGTCAAGTGTGTGAATTGCAAAGAAGCAGTAAACAAACTAAGATTAAAAATTGATATACATCATGAAGCTTGGAATACTGATTGTCCGGTATTCAAACGGAAAATGGAAATCGAAAGAAATAAGGTAATTTTTTTAGATTAAATGGATGCTGTGTACAAAATGCAATATTGTATTTAAATGTGGAAAGTTTATTAGCTAAATTGAGATCTACAGTCCAGCTATGGTTATGCTCAGTGAAACATGTGTTACTGCAGAAATAAGACAGTGCGAGATTGATATTAGGGGTTATTCTGTGCATCGATGCGACAGTCACAGCAGGTACACCGGAGGAACCATCATTTACATTAAACATGGTGTTAAGTATGTGAATATGGGGAATACAGTGTTAGACAAGAATGTGTGGATGTTAAGTATAAAAATTTGTAAAGGAGTCTACAAAGGTGTTTATACAGTTTTATATCATAGCCCTAGTGCAAGTCATGCTGAATTTCTAAATTTTTTCGAATTGTGGTGTGACGAAGTAACTAACGAAAAATGTACAAACATCATCGTAGGGGATTTCAATATCGACATGTCCAAGGAATCTACATACAGTAACAGATTAAAGAATTTAACTGCCTCGTTTGGAATGAAGCAAATTGTAAACACGTATACTACAGTAACCCAAACTTCCAGAACAACAATCGATCTCATTTTAACAAATGCTTTGAATTTATCAGCAAATACATTGGATTGCAAAATTTCGGATCACGAAACATTGCAACTTATTTTCACAAATAAAATGCTGCATAGCACAATACAAAATAAACTTGTTATTGACAAAAGTACGTACTCAGCTGACAAATTTCAAAATCAGCTCCGACTACATAATTGGAACGAGGTTGAAACTTTAGATTTCAACACTAAATCAGCATATTTGGTAAAAACTATGCAGAAATGCCATAGTGGTTTCGTTTCGAATAAATGGGTTACGATGTGTCAAAGGAATGCTTGGTTCACTACGGAATTAAAACAATTGCAAATTCAACGCAATGTTTTATACGCAACGGCGAAATTAAATAATACCTTAAAAGATTGGAATTCATATCGCTCGATTAAAAACAAATATAATCGTTTATTAAAATTCAGTAAAAATCATTATTTTCAAAAGCAACTGGACTCTGTAAGAGGAAATTCAAAACAAATGTGGAAAAAATTAAAACAAATTGTAAATAAAGACACTGCATACACGGCGGAATTTGTAGAATTTGAAAATACTAGGCTAATAGAACCGAAAAGCATTGCAGAGCATTTTAATAATTACTTCCTGGATAGTGTAAAGGAGATTCATCAAAGCATCGAAAATGTTAATAGTACAATAATGGATAGAATTGGAACCCGTGGCGAAAATACTTTTTATTTTGAACCGATTACGATGGATAAATTGGAAAAAGTTATTTTAAAAATGAATAATAAATCCAGTACGGATGGTATTAATTCTAAAGTAATTTTGGATGCTCTACCAGTAATAGGAAACCTAATGTTGAAAATCATCAATGAATCCTTTGAAAGCGGAACTTTTCCTGGAATTTGGAAGACAGCAACAGTAAGACCAATTCCAAATGTAGTTGGAACAAAAAAGTGTTCAGAGTTTAGACCGATTAATATGCTGCCTGCGTTTGAAAAGGTATTAGAGCAAATAGCCAAAGAACAGCTAGAAAGTTATCTAGAACGAAATGAAATACTAATTAAAGCTCAGTCTGGTTTTCGCAAAAATCATTCATGTGAAACGGCCCTAAATTTAGTGTTAGCGAACTAGAAAGAGGATATTGAGCTAGGCAAAAAAGTCGTTGCACTTTTTCTAGATTTGAAACGAGCTTTTGAAACTATCGATAGACATTTATTACTGGAAAAAATGAGAAAATACGGAATTCAGGGTACAGCATTACAGTGGTTCAAGAGTTATTTGTCTAAGCGGCAGCAAATTACTAAATTTGAAAATGAAGAATCAGAACCAAAAGAAGTAGCTTTAGGCGTCCCCCAGGGAACAATTTTGGGGCCTTTATTATTTATACTGTACATTAATGATGTAAATTTATCTGTGAATAATTGTAAAATTAATTTATTTGCGGACGATACATTGATATCTGTAGCTGATAGCAATGTAGAGTGTGTTATAATTAAACTGAATAAGGATATACAAAATGTGTCGACTTGGTTGAAATTAAATAAACTAAAATTAAATACAACAAAAACAAAAGCAATGATAATCAGTAGTGGACCACCAGTGCATAATGTGGTAGCGAATGTAAGGGTAGATAATGTAGATATAGAATTTGTTACTAATATTAAATATCTAGGAGTTATAATTGACAATAGATTGAAATTTAAACAACATATTGACTATATTGTAACTAAAGCTGCGAAAAAGATAGGTTTCTTTGGTCGAATAAGTTCTAAATTAAACATTTGGTCAAAAATATTAGTCTACAAGACAATTATAGCTCCACATTTTGAATATTGCTCCAGTATATTATTTAATGCCACTGAAGGAGACTTACAAAGACTGCAAAAGTTACAAAGCAAATGTATGCGCATTGTTTTATCTTGCAATAGACGAACATCTGTTTCTTTAATGTTGGAAACCTTACAGTGGCTTAGCATTAAGCAAAGGATTTATTTTAATACGCTAGTTTTAATTTTTAAAATTATTAATAATAAACTGCCTAGTTATATGAATGAATTTATAATATACAATAAGGATATTCATAATTATAAGACTAGATTTGCAAATGACTTTAGATTGCCCTTAACAGCAAAATCATGTTCTCAAAAAAACTTATTCTATAATGGACTCAAATTATATAATGAAATGCCGAACGAAACTAAACAGGCTGCTAATTTATATCAGTTTAAAAAGCATTGTTCAAGATATGTTAAATCTGTTTGTTAAATAACAATGTCTGTTTTTGTAAACATCTTAAGGATGAATAAACCAACATCTATCTAACCACCGATGTTGATCGCCACCTATATGGATTTCCTCCTACTTCTGACAACTGTATTGAACACTACCGACAGGAACTACCACCGACTTGGGTTCCTACCGACTTTTAAAGTTTGTAAGAAATATATGATATGTCACCGAACTCAAATACCACCGACTTGGTGTCCAAACCGACTTGGATTACCACCGATGTGAATTTACATCCGACATTAACTATCGCCGATGTGGACTACCACCGCGCGTTTACTTCCAACCGATACCGACAGTAGTTGCTGCAAGGCCTTCATATTTCGTCAGTAAATTGTTTATACTGTAATAAAATGGCAGTATTATGTTTTAACTCGTACATATATTTCAATTCTTTCAAAAGAAATACTATCTTGTTTAATTAGTGTATGGCGTATTTTGGCCCGTAAGCATATTTTACTAAAATTCTGTAAGTATTGGAACGTTATATGTCATACGTAGATAGACATGCGGCTGCGTTAAATTTCGTACTACACACAAAATAACTAAAGATACTGTGGTTTTCTTTGTGAATTGGTTTGACATGCAGCGTGTTTAACTTCTCACTTTCACACCCCTATATCTTTCTTATTTATCTTCTGAACAATTTAAAATGTTGGTCGATTTACCTATTCGTTAAAGCAATTATCTTCATAGTTTTTAAATAATTTTACTGCAAAGCAGCAATGCGACATAAAAATTACTGCAAAAATTAAAAAATTATAGTAGGCTTAGTATTATAAAAAAAAGTGATTTACAAAAGTTGTTCAGATTTAGATAAATAGCCAAAATGTAAATTTTAATCCAAATAAGTCTATTTATTATCCACAGAGTAAACACGCCATTTCAACATTTTCAGCAGTAGTTAGGCGTATTCAAGGCATTATTTAAATTTCCAGAATGCTAAATTAGCAGTTCGGAAACTTATATGACAGTTCGTAAAAGTAGTTGACGTTCATAAACCTTTTATTTTCCAGGGCACCTCTCATTTAGACAATAATTGTTAATTATTTACATAGCAATATTGTACATTACATATCGTATTAACTATACAAAAAATTCGAATAGAATACGGTTTTCGACTGTTTTCTCGCGAAATTATATAAAATTGTCAGCATTATTAATATTTCGGTTATGCCGCTTAACCTACAAAAATAGAGTATGATCAAAAATTACTCTCATCTAGTATGGCTATGGATTTTTTTCTAATTTATGTTATAATAAATGTGAAACTTGTTCTTTTGATTTTTAAGTGATTTTCAAGGATGTTATATGGATAATAACACGCCGACGTGTACACCCCTAGGGTTTGGCCCGAGGGGAATGTATGTCGACCGAGGGCGTCATTATTAAAAGGATTTTAAAATAAAACTAAGTAATAAAATTATTATACAAAACTTTTAACTTCTTCTCCTCCAGATAAATCATATATATCAAAAAAACCAAATTCTTCCAAATAAAATAACGCAATTGAAAAGCTCACAAAACATTTCAAATCATACACTATGCACAATTTGAAATGTGAAGTCTTAACCACTAATAAAGATTCATATCATCTACATCAACCTGATAACAACTAAGTAAGTTTATTTATATCTTAATTATAAGAAAAGTTATATAACAAAAATTTCTCAATTTTAGAGATGAATAAAACAATAATAAATAATAACAACTAATAACCAAAAAATAATGCTAAACTAAAACCGAAAAATAATTAAAAAAATTAAAAATGTAAGAACTTTATATCGAAATAGCCAAAACAAGAAACCCTTTTGTAGAACTATGAAAACAATAATTGATTGTAAGAAGTATATCTTTATAATATATTTTGCATGATGTGTGGTAACAAAACTACTGTTTAAAAACTGGTTTTCATTAGTTCACGTCGTTAACAGCAACGTGTTTTAAAAATTTAACACCACGCAAAATTACGACCGGTTGCTACTAATCTTAATTTACATTTAAATCTTTTTATTTATTTATCGTCTCTTCTAGATTTTATCGTAGATCAAATATTGTACGATACACTTGCGTAAAGTACCTGACTCGCGGGGATTTTAAATTGATAAATTAAAAATAGTAAAAACCTTGCACTATGTATTTGTGCATTTCTATAATACACGATAACAGTGTAAATACCGGGATCTGTGGCCAAGTTATTAAGCAATTTGGCCACTAACCCAAAGACCGCGAGTTCGATCTCCGCATACAGTGAGGTTTATAAAATTAAAAATGCAGAAAGAGAAACCGTATACTACAAAATATATTGTAGTAATCGAACACTCTATATCCTAATAAATAGTCATCAATGTCGACGCCAGTGGTTAATTTTGCAAATAAAAGTGGACTGTATTTTAACACTCTTTAATTATATAAAAAATACAACTAGATTTGGCCAGTAACTTACGTGGTTACTGCCTGACAAATTCTGTCTAACTGCTGATCAACTCAACATTCTTGCCATCTGCACCCTCGCCCCTCTTTACGAGGAAGGACGGACCTTTCTTAAAACTAGTACCTACGGTACGTAACATTCTCCCCGCCTTGGAAGTACCAAGTATGTACTTTCAAAAAAAAAAACATACAGAGTGCACATTTGCACATTAACAAGAAAACAAACTATACAATATATACAACTAACTATACAATCCATACACTATCTTTTCTGTTCACAATGTTCGTTAATTGTCTATTGGCAATACACAGACACGATTCACTGCGCGTGTTATCTCACTTCCACGCACCTTTATAGTCACTACTCGGGTTACTCCGTCCTTTCCGGGATGAAGGGACGTTATTCTTCCCAAACGCCAGTCTAGCGGTGGTAAGTTATCTTCCCTTATCAACACCAATGACCCAACTTGTAGGAGCTCTTGAGACCGTTGTTTCCACTTGGTCCTGGTCTGCAGCTCTGCCAAATATTCCTTATTCTAACGTGCCCAAAAATGTTGGATTGCTGCTTGGAGTCGTTGAAATTTATTCAGCCGATTCTCAGGTAAACTTCGAACATCAGCTCCTGGTAGCGCCGTCAGTGTTTTTCCAGTTAGAAAATGGGCAGGTGTCAATGCACTCGGATCATTAGGATCAGGAGTTAAAGGACATAAGGGTATAGAATTTAGGACGCCCTCAATCTGCGTTAGTATCGTAGCAAATTCCTCAAATGTTAAGGGGTTATTCCCTACAACTCTTTTGATATGATATTTGGCCCCTTTAATTCCCGCCTCCCATATTTCACCAAAATGGGGGGAGCGTGCCGGAATAAAATGCCACTTAATTTCACTCTGAGCCAGCTGATTAGATATATCAGGAGAGCAATTTTCAAGAAATTCATAAAGTTTTACTAATTCGTTTTTTGCGCCAACAAAATTAAGACCGTTGTCGGAATAAATGGTTTTTGGCTTACCACGCCTACCGATAAATCTTTGTAAGGTGGCAAAAAACATATCTGTAGTCAGTTCCGATACCAATTCTATATGTACAGCCTTTGTGCACATACAAATAAATAAGCACATATAGGCCTTGCTTAATTTTGCACCTCGCGTTTTACGATCTTTTATATAGAAAGGGCCACCGTAATCAACACCCACATTAAAAAAGGGAGAATAACTATTTACTCTCACTTCAGGCAAGTCCCCCATAATATAGTTTGGGCTAGTCGGATTTGCTCTGAAGCAGGTTGTGCATTTCTTAATTATTCCCTTGCATAAATTTCGCCCTGAAATTGGCCAATACCTTTCCCTTATCGAATACAATAATTGCTGAGCCCCACAATGCAAAAGCCTTTTGTGTTCATTCTTTAAAATTAGTTCAGTTAGAATGTGACTCCTTGGTAGAATTATCGGATGCCGTTTATCACATGGTTGCTTTGCTTGCGTTAATCTACCTCCAACACGAGTAATTCCATCTTGCATAAATGGATTTAATGACAAGATTGAACTTTTTTTATTGACAGTTTTCTTATTTAATAAATCATAATAATCTCTCGGAAAACAGTGAATTTGTGTTGTTTTAACCAAAATGTGCAATGCATTATTTAATTCTGCAAGTGTTAATACACCGTACAACCTCAGGTCTCTAGTTTTTAATCTTGTGTTGGCAATGAAGCGTGTAACGTAAGCTATTATTCTTTGAATTCTATGTAGCGATGAAAATTTGTTTAATAAATTTAGAACTACATTTTTGTTTGGCATTGTTACACATGAAACAGATCGTTTTTTTGGAATATTGAAATCGGACGCAATTTCGTCTGATTGCCATTCCAATTTATTAGTTAAAAGCCACTTAGGCCCATGCCACCAAAGGTTAGAACTGTTTAAAGATGTCGTTGTTGTGCCGCGTGATATTAAATCAGCAGGATTTTCAGCTGACTTGACGTGATGCCAGTAAGTGACATTCGTTAGTGACTGAATTTCACCAACCCTATTGGCAACAAATGTTTTCCACCTATTTGCTGGACCCTGAATCCAAGCTAATACTATTGTGGAGTCAGTCCAATAATATAATGCATTGAAATTAATTCCTAACGATTTGATAGCTTTATCTGCTAGTTTTGCAAGTAACAATGCTCCACACAATTCTAGTCGAGGTAAACTAATTTGTCTTAACGGGGCGACCCGGGACTTGGCACATAATAAGTTTGAAATAATTTTTCCTCCAGAAGTTATACATCTAAGATAGATATTTGCCCCGTACGCTCGTTCAGAAGAATCACAAAAACCATGGATCTCTATGTCGATATATTCAGAAATCGTAGCTTGTCTAGGTATTTTGTACTTAGTGATAGTAGCTAAATTACTTTGAAAATAAAGCCATTTATCGCGTAAATGTTGTGGTACTTCATTGTCCCACTCCAATTTTAACTTCCACAGTTCTTGGATAATTAGCTTAGCGTTAATAATTATTGGAGTTAATAGGCCTATCGGATCGAAAATTTGGCTAATTATTGACAAAATGCTTCGTTTTGTTATTTTATTTAACTTTGTAGTTTCAGTGCTTACCTTGTAGTTAATAAAATCATGGTTAGAGTCCCAATAAATGCCTAGAGTTTTATTTTGTTCATTTTGACCTATGCGCAACACACTAACATCTAAATTATTGTTTACATGAAAATGATCTATGACATCGCGACTGTTAGACAACCACTTACGAAGATCAAACCCTGCGCTTCCCAGAATCTCAGTAATTTCCCTTTGTAGTTGAAGCATTTCTATTTTTGTTTCGGTACCAGTTAAGAGGTCGTCCATATAAAAGTCATTTTTTATTACATTACTCGCTACCGGAAATTTTGATTCATTGTCAATGCCTAGCTGCAATAAACATCTAACAGCCAAATATGGTGCAGACGCAGTACCATATGTTATAGTATTTAATTGGTAATATTTTAATTGTTGGCTAGGATCAGATCTCCAAATAATTTTTTGATATTTTCTCTGGTCCTCTTGAACGAGCACCTGCCGATACATTTTTGATATGTCAGCGGTCATAACAAAATTATATTTTCTAAAACGTAACAGAATTGAAAGAAGATCTTGTTGCAATGTCGGACCTACTAATTGAACGTCATTAAGGGAAACCCCTGAACTTGATTTCGTGGACGCATCAAACACTACACGACATTTAGTGGTAATACTGCTCCCTCATCTAAATTTTGATCGTACTTCAATTCTGACATGTGACTTAATGTCGACGCCAGTGGTTAATTTTGCAAATAAAAGTGGACTGTATTTTAACACTCTTTAATTATATAAAAAATACAACTAGATTTGGCCAGTAACTTACGTGGTTACTGCCTGACAAATTCTGTCTAACTGCTGATCAACTCAACATTCTTGCCATCTGCACCCTCGCCCCTCTTTACGAGGAAGGACGGACCTTTCTTAAAACTAGTACCTGCGGTACGTAACAATGATAAAGACAGGTTTATAACACGACTTTAATCATTTGACATCTTGCTCAACAATAATTATACAGGCCCTCCTAATAAATGAAATTTTATAAACATGAGAATGTCCTAGAGTGTTTAAATCAGCAGTGATTAAATCACTGTTTAAAGGCGGTGATATGGAACTAGCTGAGAATTATAATCTCTGTAATTTCTAAGGTGGCAAACATTTTTGAAAAAGTTATCATAGAAGGGATAGTGAGCTTCATCAATAAATATAACTTGCTATCATCTCAACAATATGGGTTTCAAAATGGTATATCAACACAAGACCAAATAGCAGAACTAATTGGAAATGTTCAAATGGCTCTCGATGATAATACACCATGTCTCTGCATCTTCGTCGATCTAGCCAAAGCTTTTGACACAGTCAATCATGTGCAATTATTAGAACCGCTGGGCGATATAGGTATAAGAGACATAGCAAATAAGCTTTTCCAGTCATATCTGGAAGATAGATTACAAATTGTAAATATCAATAGTGTCACAAATGAAGAATCCACAGTAGAATATGGAGTCCCCGCAAGGTATAGTCCTGGGACCTGTGATTTTTACAATATATGTAAATGATCTACTACAACTAGAAACTGAAGGTAAAATTCTCTCTTATGCTGATGATATGTCATCATCTACAAGGACCGTAACTAGACCAACCTCGAGCGAAAAGCAAAGAAAGATATGGAAAAAATTAAACAGTGGTTTAATAGAAAACAATTAACAGTAAGTTTAAAAAAAACTAAAAAACTGCAAGACTTGGAACGACTTTTATGATGATTATTTTGATTTATTTAGAACTTCTTGTTTAATTTCACAAAAAGCTAATTTTTAATTTATGAACCATAGTTCTAAATAAATGATCAATTATATTTATTCACCTAAGCTATCAGAGCAACAAAATCGCATCCTAAGTTTGTACCTAAAACTTGATTATATATTATATATTAATTCTTTTTTATTATAATTTTTAAATTACGTTTATTTGTATTTGATTTGTTTGAATGGTTTGAGTATTGCACACATAAATGCACAATCTTTAACGGATGATTTTCATTTACTACGAGAACACGTTTTACTCAACAACTATGATATAATATCTATAACAGAAACATTTTCAAGTGACAATGTGGCGAATAATATAGTTAGCATTCCAGAATATAACTTTTTACGTAAAGACCGTCCTAGTTTTGGGGGTGGTGTCGCATTATATGCAAAATCGTTTTTAAATATTAAGCAAGTGTATGTTATAGAAGATTCAAATTTTGAGCAACTCTGGGTTGATTTTTATTTTAATAAACAAAAGTTTTTATTCGGCACAATTTATTTACCTCATAAAAGTAAATATCGAGCTCTTATTGATAACCTCGAAGTCAATTGCAGTAATTTTTTGCCTTTATACGATAACGTTGTATGCGCTGGCGATTTTAACATTGACCTTATGCAGCCTGATAACACAGAAAGTGAACAGTACATTTGCATATTGGAGAGTTTTGGATTTACTCAGTTAATTAAAGAACCTACTCGAATAACATCTAAATGTCAAACACTTTTGGATCACATTTTTGTTAGCAATTCAGATTTAATTGTTGCGTCGGGTACTAAACACATAAGTTCTTATTCTGACCATGAACCATGAAGATTTTTGCTGAAATAAATAAACCTTCGCCTATCACACGAACTCTCAGGGACTTCACAAAGTTTGATCTTGATAGTTTTACAACTTATCTTCAATCTATCAATTGGGATATTATCTACAACTTAAATAATATAAACGCTAAGGTTGATTATTTCAACAATAACGTGATAGACTTGTTTGACATCTTTGCTCCTTTTAAAACTTCTGTATTTAGAAAATCAAAAGCCCCTTGGCTGACTGATACAGTTAGATTAATGATTAGTCTAAGAGATGCTGCCTTTAAACGTTTCAAAAAATACCAGAAACAAGATCAATGGAGCTATTATAAGTCTCTCCGAAATCTAACTACCAATGCTATCAGAAATGAAAAAAAAAGCATATTTAACTCATACATTAACCCACAGCAGTCCTAAAAGATTTTGGAATGACTTACAACGTTGTGGTATACATTCAAAGAAAAAAAATCAGACTATTTCTGAACATCTTAAAGACGTTAATGCTATTAATTCATATTTTAATTTAATTCAGGGGGTGGAGGTGTCTAGTGTGGAGGTCTTGGAAATGTATAAAAATACTAAACCAAATTTAACATCTAAATTTTGTTTTACTGTTGCTTCTGAAGATGATATTACTAAAATTATCTATTCCTTCAAATCTAAAGCTTCTGGTAATGACAATACAAATATTACTATGATACACTTATGTTGTCCATTTTTAATTCTAGTTATAACTCATATTATAAATTTTTGTTTATTAAGTTGTACATTTCCGGATGCTTGGAAAATTTCTAATATTATTCGAATTTCCAAAACCAGTAATACGCAAGACTTAAAAGATTTAAGACCTATCAGCATACTACCTGTTTTATCGAAAGTCTTGGAGAAAGTAATTAAACTTTAAACTCGTGACTATTTAGAAAAGAATTTGTTGATACCAAATTATTAATCAGGTTTTCGTCTTAACTACAGTTGTTGTTCTGCACTTTTAAACATAACTGACATTTTGAAAGCATCTGACGATGGTTATATCACAGTGTTGGTTCTACGTGACTTCTCGAAGGTTTTTGATACCATCAGTCATGAAATACTTTATGCTGTACTTACTTTTACTACGGATTTGGCGAAGAAGCTTTAAATTTAATTAAAGCTTACTTGAATGATCGTCAGCAATGCGTTCTATTGGAAGGAATGCGTTCAGATTAATGTAGAATGAGATTCGGTGTTACTCAGGGATTCATACTAGGCCCTCTACTGTTCACATTATACTCTAGTAATTTATGTAAGTATTCTTTAAATCGTTGTCAATTTCATCAATATGCAGATGACACGCAGATTTACATGTCACTCAAGCCTTACGAATCGCAGGCTGCTTGTGTTGCTATTAATGATGATTTAAATAAACTGGCAGGCTTGGCAACCCTACATTCGATTAATATTAACCCTTCGAAATCTACTTTTATGGTATTTGGTATTTCAAACTCTAAATCAACAATTTTAGGTGATTGTCAAGTAAAAATTAACGGTGACCCTATACCTTGCAAAGATTCCGTAAAAAATGTAGGCGTCATACTTGACCATAACTTTAGATTTCGAGAACATGTTACCTCCTGTATACGTAAAGCATATGGCAATTTAAAACTACTGTACAGTAACAGGCATGCCTTGAGCAGAGAGGTCAAAAGGCTGTTATGCGAATCGTTAGTCTTGTCACACTTTAGCTATTGTGACGTGCTGTATGGTTCATGTATCGATAAGGCAACATCTAAAAAAATTAGTTAGTTCAAAATTCTTGTTTAAGGTTGATACACAGCATTCGTCGTCGACAAAACATTTCCTACAAAATAAGCGAGTCCAACTGGTTAAACATGGAACAACTACGCTTTTTACATGCTGCTGTATTTTTTCATAAGGTTATATTGTTCAAGTCGCCTCCATACCTCTATGATAAAATTCGTTATTGCACTGACGTCCATAATTTGAATATGAGACATAGAGGCTTGCTAAGCATGCTTTACACCGCAAAGAAAGTTTTAAGCGTTCGTTTACTTATAATATAGCGAAGGTATATAATGCTTTACCACCAAACTTTAAAAGTTTATTCTTAAACTCTTTTAAAAATAAATTGAAAAAAAATTATTAAATCCTAAATAGATCTACCATGTCACCAGTGTTCTCTAACTATTTAATCATTTAACTTTTTATTTTTCACTCTTTTTAATATTTACCTGTTTGTCATTTGTGTGTGCTTCTCGAGCTCTCTTTGAATCATTAAATTATTTTAATTTTCGTTTACGTTGTGCTGCTCAGTATATGTTTTTATTTAATTTTAATTTTAAATATGATTTTAGTTTTAATGTAGTGGTATGCATCTCTTTCACATTCGCATTACCTGCGACCACAACATGAAAATGTTGTCGTTATATCCACTACAGTTTTTAATACGGTGGTGGGGTAGAGCAGGGGTTCCTTCTTATAGCAAGCCATCTGATCACCATCGTATTTTCCATTTCTCGTTATATATCACTTATTCAATTTTTGGTATGTATGTATTGCTTTCCAGTTTTCTGTTTTGAATTGGTATGTTATTTATATTATTCTGCAATGGAAAATAAAACCCTATTATTATTATTATTATTATTATTATTATTGTCATTATTAAATACATACCGTTTGGAAATTAACAAGTTACATTACCCCCACATACGCAGTTAACTTTATCAGATCTTGAAGATGTTACGGTTCATATTCAACAGACAGTATAAAATATCTTGGTATAAATATAGACTGTCACCTAAGATGAAATGTACATATTAACAACTTAATTAAAAAACTAAAAAGTGTTTTGTACAGGTTTAGAAAACTAAAACAATATTAATGCAAAAACATATGAGAACGGTATACCATGCACTGGTGGACGCCCTGCTACAATATGATATTGTAGCATTTGGCGCTGCACCTAATACTTCTGTTAAACCACCGGAGGTCATACAAAAAAGATTTTTAAAAATAATGTACAACAAGGAATATACATATCCATCTAAACCACTCTATACAGAAACAAATATTTTGGATATCAGACTTCGCTTTGCAAAAACTATTATAATACACCAGTATAAACATAAACATAAACTGGAGAACACGAACCATGTATACCACACGAAAAACAAAACAAAAAACTATTTCAAAACTAACAGAATGAAGAAAAAAGTGGGACAAAGATCGATAGAATTTCTGGGTCTTAAATTGCTTAACGCATTACCAAAACAATTATTATTAAAAATCGTCAAACTTCCAGTATTTAAGTGTAAATTAAAACACTGATTACTTCAAGGAAATCGCAGTGTTATATTAATAATTATAAACAATGTTACATCTTGTTCACACATCTTTATGATAGGTCTGGATCTGATCGTGCAATGTAAGGTGAAATTGAATTATTATGAAGTAGTTGATAATAAATACCTGCAAATTAAGTATAATTATAGGATAATAAATACATTACAGACTGACTATAACTAATTACAATTTAAATATTATAATAGTAGACTATGTTATTAAGAGTAAAGGTGACTTTATGTGGCTTAGCTGAATCATTTGCCTCACTAACGTTCGGCTAAATACACTTCAGCTTCGCCACATAAAGTCACTTTTACTCCGAATAACATATACTACAGTGAAATCTCCCATAAGCGGACACGCACGGTGCCAACGTTTTTGTCCGGTTATTAGAGGCGTCCGCTTAAGAGAAAAATCCATTTTTATGTTTAAAAAGTTATATTATGCAAAGGTCTACGCGCTAACAATACAGACGAGAATATAAAATAATTGAAACAAAGTTATGTACTAGTTGTTACAAAATCTAAAATACTCATTTGACGTAAGGGTTTTTCTGACTGTTTATTATAATTTCCGCATGTATTTCTAAATATTTTGACAGTTTGAATAATTTAAAGTTATTACTTTCTTTAGCAAAGCATTTAAACATTTTCGCTGTTAATGCTTCCGTGTGAGTCTTGATTACATTCTCACAAATTTCTAAGTCGCCATCGTTTTCTAATTCTGCCAACTGCACATCAACGGCAGCTGATTCACCTGAAATTTCGGTTACATCATCCTCCTCGCTTATTTCCTTGTCAATGTTTGTAAATTCGTCAGGGTCGACGTCTTCGATTTCTAGGATACTCCTATACAGTTCAGCCATTACTGATAAGGGTAAATCGACCTCTGGTTCGAATTGATTACACTGGCGTAACTTGATACCCGCAGACTCCGCGGTCGCGGGGGCCCTGAGCCTAGTTTTCTTATTCTTTCATTCAATAAAAGCAAGCAGGACAAATTCTTGATATTTTGATTTTTATCATAATAGGCTGCCCACGCAAAAGGCAAAGTAGTTTTGAATTGCAGGCCTCTAAAATCAAGCGACATGGATTGTTTTGTAATAATATCGCGCATAGGGTAATGAAAGTGTCGAATTTCCTGCAGTCGTAACGCTGATTTGAGTTGACTTAATACCGCCCGTATTACAAAAGAATTCTATATTTTAACAACGTGATCATTAAATGTTGGATTTATGGATTGTTTTGACGCCTCACGACATTAGCTGGGCCTGCATTTTGAAGTGTCCGTACAAGAGAGATTTACAGTCTGAAAATTGTCGAAAAATGGTGTCCGTGACCGTTTAAGAGAGTGTCCGTGTAATAGAGAAAATTTTATTAGTAAAGTTAATGCAAGCAAGTTGGTAAGAGAGGGGTCCGCTTATTAGAGGTGTCCGGTAAGGGAGATTTCACTGTATTTTATCCGTAAACGTATTCAAATAAATTTCATTAATATAAATTTAAAAAAAAAGAATACATCGGCCGGAAATCGAACCCGTGCCACCCGCGTGACAGGCGAGCACTCTACCTCTGCGCCAACCTCGGTTGTTTAAATAACACCCTACTATAATTATATATGAAGATACTGAATCACCCGAGCTAATAGCACACGGCCACAGCAGCTGTCACACCATAACCCACGGAGACAGATGCTCCGCTCCGCTGCTTAAAGGATTTAATTAAATTAAAACTTTTTCGTACTCTTTTTGAAAATAAAAACCGGCCTACGATCTAAGTCTAAAGATTAGCAACATTTTAAGTCATCATACAATTTAATCGGTCCAGTATCTTTGGAGGAGATAGCGAACAAACATAGAAAGAAAGAAAGAGAGCAACGATTTTATGTGATTAGGCACATAAAGTAAGCAAAAGTTATTATTTTATCTGCTTAATCAGATAAAGTGACACTTTTACCTTGTCAATAAAGACACATAAGTTGTCACTTTTATGACGTTTGCGAATAAATATAATTTAGTTAGTCAATAGGTAGAATGTAAATAGATGTAGATACAATACCTTCCCACACAAGCAATTTGCTTCAGGAAATAGCATTTTTCATTTTTATTGAAACTCTGCTTTATTGATCTCACAGACCATTATGGGACTACTATAATACATATAGTGTGGAAATAAAGTAACGGATAAATTCATTAACTTTGTTAATATTAATTTTTATGAAAAAATCTTGAAGGGGTATAGCCATTTTAATGATAGGACATAACACTATCGACACCATCGACTTTTTTTTAAATGAGAACCTGTATTTTGTATTATTGATTTTGGTAGTACTTTTTATGTTGTTTTCAATGATATAAAATTTTATATACGTTACATCCGAAAAAATCGGGAAAAATGGTTTTAAAGTTTTAATATTAAAAACCAATTAAATGAGCAAAATAAATCTAATTACCTACCTTTGACGGTAAGTCATTGACGGCACATTCGTTTTTATTGAAATTTAAAAAAACAGTTGAAAAATGCAATAATAAATACTAAAAAATTCCATTCTCTGTGTCTCGCTTAATTGTACCATTTTTATTAATAAAATAGAAAAAGCCAAGGACGCCTATTTTGTTATGAAATTTAGAAATTGTTTAATTCTCACATGGAACTAACCTTTTTTTGTTTTATCCACGGGTAACTAGAGTTATTTTGCTCATTTCATTGGTTTTTAATATTTAAATTTTAAGACCATTTTTCTCGATTTTTCAGACGTAACATATTGAAAATTTTATATCGTTGAAAACAACATAAAAAGTATTAGAAAAATCAATAATAAAAAATACAGGCTGTCATTTAAAAAAAAGTCGAAGACGTCATATCATGAAAAACCAATCACATAGGAAACTGAAAATCAGTTGAAAATATTCCCTATGGTCAAAATTGCTAACCCCTTCATGATTTTTTCATAAAAATGAATATCAACGAAGTTAATGAATTTATCCGTTACTTTATTTCCACACTGTACATTTACTATCATGTATGTATGTATATTAATTGGATGTTCGATAAACCATTATTATTATTATTATAGTCTCGTGATTTGTCGATACTTCCTCGTAGTTTTCTGGTTGCTATAGGTAATATTGCGAAAAAATATGACGCACGATACTTAATCTAACATGTGAGCAAACGAAAATGAAATCAAGCTTGGCTTTGAAATATTTGTTTTATGAATAATATGTTGGTGACACTGTAAGTCTATATCAAATTCGAGGTTAGCAGCTTAGGTTTTCCGTCAGTCTGTGTCAAAACTGTTAACCTCGTTTTGCGTCAGTTTTGACACAGACTGACTGAAAACTTAACCTGACAACCTCGAATTTGACATAGACTTACAGTCTCACCAACATATTATTCATAAAACAAATATTTCAAAGCCAAGCTTGATTTCATTTTCGTTTGCTCACATGTTAGTTACTTGGTTTTATCCACAGTGGCTTAGTGTGTATTTGACTATCTGACTCTGACTACTTGTCATTTTTTACATTTTGGGGTTATTGTCGTATTACTAGCTTTTTCAGGTCATGTTAAAAATGGTGCTTCTTCTGCAACCAAGTTCATCGGCCACATGTTGCAGTGACCATCCCTCTTCTAGTTTTGCTATAGCAAAGCCTTTTTCGGCCTCGCTTGGAACGTGATTTGGCATTTTAATTTTGATAGCAGAATATCAGTCGTACAACTGACAATTTAGTGACTTTAGTCCCACTTAATAAAACCATACATACACAAGGCAATTAAACCGTGCGAAATATTTTTCGGGCCATAGTACTTACAAGATGCCAGATGTCTATTTGTATTACATTGAAAATTTTAAACCCGCCAACCGACTTAGTAGTACACAGTACACTTAATGCTATTGTGCCCCATTGCTGGTTGTACTTATCCCCAGCCGACCAATTTTCAAAGTAGGTACCTGTCTGTTGGTCACGTTTAAATTGGTGTGAATAAATAAAGTTATCAAAAAACTGTGGACGTACATATCTAAATAAGAAGCATAATCAAATCAGAATTCAATACGCAGTGTGTTTCACTTTTCGCCTTACCACCCTTGAATATTTCTTCTTCTGATAGATTTGAAATGTTGACCTTTAAAAAGATTACTTTCACATTTTTGAAATAATGTTGCTACTAACAAAAGTTGCTCAGAATTACAAAAATAGTCGAAATCCATATTTTATTAGAAATTGTACTGTTAGTATCTAATGTACAGTATTATTATGTAGATAATTAACAATTCATTATTGTCTTAACAAGAGGCAATCAACAGGAAAACAAAAGGTTTATGAATGTCAGTTACGTTTACGAACTGTCAATTAAGTTTATGAACTGTTAATTTAACATTCTGCAAATTTAAATAATGCCTAGAATACGCCTAACCACTGCTGATAAAGTAGAAATGGTGTGTTTACTCGGTCGACAATAAATACACTTATTTGGATTAAAGTTTACATTTTTACTATTTTCCTAAGTCTGAACAAATTTTTGTAAATAACTTTTTTGATAAAACTAAGCCTACTATAATTTTTAAATTTTTGCAGTAATTTTTTGTCGCAGTAGGCCACTGTTTCGCAGTAAAATTATTTAAAAACTATGAAAATAATTGCTTTTAACGGGTAGGTAAATCAACCAACATTTTAAATTGATTAGAAAATAAATTAAAAAAATGCATGGGTGTGAAGGTGAGACGTTAAACAGGCTGCATATCAAACAAATTCACAAACAAAACCACAATATCTCGATTATTTTGTGGGTAGTACGAAATTTACCGCAGCCGCTGCCGCCTGTTTATATAATAATAACGCTCTAATACTTTGCTTACTGGCCAAAATACGCCATACGCTAATCAAACAAGATCGCATTTCTGTTGAAAGAATTTAAATCTATGTAGGAGTTAAAACATAATACTGACATTTTATTACAATATAAACAATTTACTGACGAAATATGAAGTATTTCAGCAGCTAGTGATACCAATTACTTCATAAAGATGCTGCAGTTGCTGCCAAATTATTAATAGGAAGGATTGCAAGTTTGCGGTCGCTCGCGTAAGATGTGTGGCAGCAACTACGCTCGGAAACGGTTGGAAGCAAACGCGCGATAGTTCCTGTCTGATGTAAATTCACATCGGTGGTAATCCAAGTCGGTTTGTACACCAAGTCGGTGGTATTTGAGTTCGGTGACATATCATATATTTCTTACAGACTTTAAAAGTCGGTAGTAACCCAAGTCGGTGGTAGTTCCTGTCGGTAGTGTTCAATACAGTTGTCAGAAGTCGGAGGAAATCCATATCGGTGGCGATCAACATCGGTGGTTTTGTATACAACCCGTTTCAATCCTGTCATGTCTTCGAAATGCTGGTGCTCCTCTTACACTGCTTTTGTGTTTCCCTCGTCTAAAAGACGAAGGAGGAAGTATTGAAATTGCAAAAAAATCACCAGATTGCTTCAGATATTCACGTTTCAGGGTCCCTAGATGACTAGAAACAAGTTTTCTCACTTTCCTCTGTCTGTTTGTCCGTCTGTCTGTATTCGGTTTAACATTGCTTTTTATTTTATCACCATTTTACAATACGAAGCTTAAGTTTGAGATTGTGTTGAAATTAGAACGCTCTCTGAAAATGTAGCTGTTTCGTGAAAATATTTTTACGCACATTCGAACAGCGATTGGCGTTCTTATTCTTAGCTAGAACTTTTTTAATGCTCTAAAATGAAATATGTAATTTTACGAAGAAAATGCTTAATGTGCACATAAACGAGGCTTTAGGGATCTTTACTTACATTTATAATGCTTCGAAAAAATGTATTAGCTATGACTAACGCTCTAAAATGAAATAGGTACCTAACTTCCCGAAGAAATGTTTAATATATGTTAACATATAAACCATGCTTCGAGGATGTTTTATTTTATAGTAGTTTTACGTAAAATGTATTAACTAGCACTTTTTAATGCCGTGAAATATAATAGGTAATTTCCCGAAGAAACTATTATTAACGCATGTTAAAAAACGTGATCAGGTAGGTTGCTATCACTTGTTTTTCCATAAGGTTACTTTGAAAACAAAAGCAGGCCTTTTAATCAGATTGTTTTAACACCTCTTTCATATATTAAATGCGTAACAAATGCAACTCCTGATGTTACGTGTGCATAAGCCCTGAGCGCAATGCTCAATTCTCAGAAATAAAGAAGTAAGCATTAAGTTTTGTTTGTTTACGTCAGCTTTCGCAGCTCCTCCGTGTAAGAGGAGTACTCGGCACTCCATCTGAAACCAACGGATACTCTCGCTCAACTTTCAGGTACTCGATCCGAACTGGTTGCGAAGGGCGATGGCTTTAGAATAAACGAGTACTCGGTAACGAATACAAAGTAACGGATACTACAACGAAAAGTAACGAATAGCTACAAGTACCAAAAAGTAACGAAAGTTGACATCACTATTGTATAAGTGTTTTAGAAGGCGTTTTTAATGCTAGAACGAAGTTGAAAGATTTAATTTTCGTGAGTGAATAAAGCGCAACTAAAACACGAATACAATATAATGTTTTATCCCACAACTTAATAAATATCGAAAAAATGTATTGTGATACACACACACACAACTTCCTTTTACAGTGATCTTATAATAAGCCAAAAATTTGATTTTAAATTTTTAAGCATTTGTCGAAAATTTTAAAAAATTAAAAATTTTACAAAAACGGTACAAAATAGAGTGTTAGTTCAACAGACAAATTTTCTCTAGCTTTTTAAGCTGAATTCAAAAATGTAATAATATACAGGGTGTTCTATTTAAAATAGGAGTTAATAAAAAAATAGAAAAAAAACAAAAGAAACCCATTTTAGAAGTATTCAACTGGAAAATCACCTATTTCACGTTAATACACATTAAAAATGTAATAAAAATGTAGAGTTTAAAAAAATCGTTAGAGCCGTTTTTGAAAAAATCGAAAAAAACTTATAAATCACAAGAGTAAACACTTTTTTCCGGTTATACGATTTCCTTCAAAAGCTTGCTGTCGTATCTACATAGTACACAAAACTTACATATGAAGTTTCAACGCCATACCTCTTTCCGTTTTTGAGATATTCTGTTCACAGACAGACACACAGACAGACCAATGAAAAAATATGTTTTTTGGGATCAGGGGACTCTAAAACGTGAAGAACTGTTGAAAACTCAATTTCGAATTTTTGGGGTGAATTCAATACTTCCTGTATTGTAAAAGGAAGTAAAAATGGAAGAACATTAATAGGACGAAGTAACTGCTCGCAGAAAAAAACATACATTTTGTATTGACGGCCATGAAAGGTCATAGTGACAATTTGGACAGTACCGAGAAATAAAATAAATTTATAATTAGAGTCGCCTGTGATTCGTGTTATACGTTTGGCAGTTCTGAAGTGTATTGTTAGTCTATGTCAAATTCGAGGTTAGTAGGTTAACTTTTGTTTGTTATTTGACATAGACTGACGCAAAACTTAACCTGCAAACTAAACTAAGATTTGAGTTTCACAGTAGAGTGTTAGGCGTGTTTATCGTATTAACAGAATTAGGTGTAATTTCGGATCATAGCAGGAGGAAATGCAGTACATACGGGCCAGGACTTTTCTTGGGACGCAATTCGTTAGCGTAAAGTTTCCATTGGGTTACAATTGCAAATCGACTTCGACTGCTATCTTAATTTAGCAGGCTACGGGAAATCGGACTACTCATTAAGTATTTCGTTCCCCAAACAAATAAATATCGAATGACGTGATTGCAAGCACATCCAAGTTGTATTCGGAGGAGTTTCTGATCGCAGATGTGACTGTAAAATCAAACAATCGATTCCTTTGTTTTCTCAATTTCCGGCGCCGCTGTGACGCGAATGGAACTATTGCAAGGGACATTATCATCTCCATAAATTTTGATAAGGGGCGACCGGTGTACACGTGTTGTTTCGGACAAAGCGCTGGCTCTGCTTCAAAGTCTAGGATTGAACATGGCGAGTTTTTTATCGTGTTGGAATCACCAATCATATATTGTTAAACAGAAAGAGCTGTTCAAATGCACCAATGGCAATGCAATCATCTGATATCCCCAATTTTTATATCGACTCGAAATCCGATGGAGTACAAGTTATGTATTGTTTGAGGCTTTCGCGGTTACTCGAATTATTCTCCTTAGCATAGAATTTCGGCTTAGACCGCGTAGTATTTGTATATGAACACCCAGCATTTTCTGGCTTAATGTGCCTTGCACCTTGTGAAGTCGAGCAAACACCCGCGCGATGGCCATGCTCTTTGGTGGCTCGTGTTGTTTGAGTATCTTGAGAACGAGGATACAAGTTATTGAAGGCAGTGGGTTAGCAGAAGTACGTTGGGAAAAATAAGTGACTGTTGGTCAAGTTAAATGGCGCGTTAACTACCGTGTAGAGCAGGGGTCGGCAACCTTTTTCGGACGGCGGGCCATTTTCAAAATAAATTTTTTTATGCGGGCCGCACATTCAAATGTAACTTAAATAGTGCTTTTATATCATATACGAGTATAAATATTATTAAAAATAAATATAGAAAAAATTTATTTTTTATTGACATGCTATAATAACAATAATGTTAGAGAACAAAAATTTTACAATTCTTAAAAGGGAAAAAAAAAGAAAATACAATTCCAATTAAATATGTATATACATGTAAATATAAAATATATAAATATAAAAAATATAAAATATTGTAGTGAAACGTCATACGGCTGTCAACATGAACGCACATGTGAACATACAGTAGCAAACTGGCGAAATGAAAGAATTAGTGATGGGCCTATCCGGAATGAATAATCGGAAAGTTTTCGATTTTTCAAAAAATCGGAAGGTTCCTATTATTTCGGAACTTTTCGGAATTCGATTATTTTACTGTTCGGTGCACAAAATTCGGAACTTTCGAAATTCGATTATTTTACTATTCGGTACACAAAATGAGAAAACGAAATGCCAATTTGAACTGAACGGAATACGGAATGTTGTATTGACTCACTTGACTGCTATATGCTGGTTGGCGAATGTCGACGGGTCGCGCCGTGTGCGCACGTGTATGATACGTGAATGGCACTAATGGCAGTGGTATTTCGTAGATTAATTATTAGATAGTACACCTACAGACTTCAAATTCAAGTATTGTTTTATACTATCTATTATGTACTTTATGTGCTATTAAACTTTAAAATATCACTACCATTTTCTGAAAGTCTATTAACGTAACTACTGTAATAATTTGAAAAAATATTTTATTTCCTCATATCCCACTGCGCGACTCAAACTCATAAATTGTTTTTTAGGATACTGCATTGCTAACTAGCGTCTACATAGTTACAAACGAGTCCGGTAGATAAAATTTACCGGCCTAGACCAGTAGTAATAGAACTACTACGACCGGTAGAATTCTTATGGCCTTGCCAACCATACAGGTCTCGCCCTACGGTTCGACCTGTAAAGTATTGGCACGGCCATAAAAATGTTGCTACCGGTCTAATAACGTAAATAGCTATTACTGACCGTCCTACAAACCCAAACAATAGATGCCAACGCAGATAAGGGCTTAAGGCGCGACGGCGAGTGCTCTCATCGTAAATTTGCACGCACTTCATCTTCCTTCCGCTTGTTGTTATTTCGCTCGTTTTCCCTTGCTTGCATTTACGGAATGTAAAATAATCGGATGATATTCCGATTTTATAAACATTCCGAAATGGAACATTCCGATTATTGAAATCATCCGATTATGCCCATCACTAGAAAGAATGCTACACTTGCTAAGCGAGACGTCGTATTCGCTGGGGAGTGGGAATTAAACTTGCGCAGTAAAATAGGTTTCCCGCTATGCTTCTGTTTGTCGCGCATTTTTGTCACCGGCCACATTTCAGCACGCTTACGCTCTAAGTTTGTTGATTTTTTCTAAAGTTATATTGGTGCTTTGGCGGGCCGCCCAAAAAGTTGCAAAGGGCCGCATGCGGCCCGCGGGCCGCAGGTTGCCGACCCCTGGTGTAGAGGAATAGACATGCTAAAGATCAGCGTTGTGTACTAAGCCTTGAGTTTACATACCGGAGGAAAACATCTTAGCAGAATAAGCTAAAAATTCCATTGTGCCCGAGGTTCATTAAAGGAAGAGCGATTGCCGAAACTCCAGTTATAGGTCTCATGCATTCCCGTTCTCTTGTGAAAGATTTAACATCACTGCCCTGGTTAGAAGTCATTCCCTGGTTAGTGAAATTTATCATTACTCTGCTATCGATTTCTCCAGAGTGGTTCTGCAAGCTACCAGAGCCTTTTCGGCAATTAGAGAACGTGCGACGAAGCCATAGATGCCCAACGAACATCAGGCAAGCAGTCGCTAAGATTTTAGATCCATACTTTGGGTAGTAATTAATCGCCAATCCGAAACTACAGTTACAGTGGTGCGATATGTTAACTAAAGAGTAGCGCTCTTCAAAAACACTGAATAACGCCGTGATGTATTCATACACTTTTAGAATTTCAAGTAGTTGGGATACCGATATGTAAATGCTTTAACAAGAATTAATACCGTTTATTTTTAGTGGTATGTGAGCCTCTATGACGACATATAGGATTAGGGACAAACGTTGATCATTTATTTCATGTTGATATACGTATTTAAGTCAATAGAGACAAGTTAAATTAATAGCAGCCTTTTTTTGTTATCTATTTGAAGGATTCTAGCGACCTGCAAGTGATCAACAGAAAGGTAGGTTTTATGGAAACACCAGGCGGACATTGCACATCGCTGTCAATAAGCGAAAATATTTCCCTTATTTTAGACTGTAAGGAAACAGTTCCTAGAAACATTTTTAATGTCTGTCGCGCCCTTTACTTTTTAACATCATTAGCTAATTTCACGGCGAGCAACTGCCAAAATTGTTGTTGCATGGACATTTGTAACGTGCTTAAGACATATATTTTGTGGATGTATTTCCGAATTGTCTTTTTAATTTATCGATTAAACAGTGGCACAACACCCATCTGGGCCAAAAGTCGGAAGAATTTTCGATTGTGTCGTAATTACCTTTTTACCTGCGACAAGAGAAACAACGGCTAACATTTTGGAGTGATGTTGATTGAAAGAAATAGAGAATGAAACTGAAGATCGTAATGCAACAAGCATATACATGCATGTATTAATTTTAAACTGAATCCAGTTAGTTATTATTTTCATTTTGAAGAACAATGTACAATGGCTGGTGTTGTTAATATAGCTGCATGGTCAACGAAAATAATTTTTGAATAGGTAAAACACAGCAGAGACCAAAGTGGGTTTCAGTTCTGTATCTTGAAAGGATTAAAATATCCAATTCATTTTTGAATAGCTTTGTTATCATGTATTGTATTAAGAATATATCTATATTTATATTGGTTAATGACCAAAGTACGAGACAATTACTTGAAAGCCGAAACTATGCAGAGTGGTATTAATTTTAACACAGGTTTGAATTTGTAAGTTAAAAGGTCAGCAAGAATTCATCAGCAAGGTGAGTGACATTTGTTAGTTTTTGATATTAATATTTTAAATTAGTATTTTGACCTGGATGTTGTAGTTATATAATATTTTGCTTGTAATTTATAAGTAATTTTAGGTATGTTAAAATTCTTTGTACAGGTTCGAGGATCCTTGACGTTCAGGATTTTATATTTGAAAATTTTATTTTGGGGTAACTGTTAATGTAGGGGCATTGTAATTTGGTAAAGGTTGTTGAAAAACATTTAATATATATTTATCTTCATCCGTGTTGTTATAGCCTCTTAACCAAATTAATCTTAGTATCGTTAAGAGCTTTATTACCGCACTCAGTGCGGTAATGGATATTACCGCACTCAGTGGGGTAATGGTAAACTCACCGCCTCGTTTTGGAAATCAAACTCGTTTCGTTAAAATGCTCATAATCAAACTTGTATCGTTAATATCTATTATACTATGATTTTTATCTTTGATTTTGTAACGTTTCGCTATGAAATTAAATCTTAGAAATACTCAAAAAGCATTTGAATTGAATTCAGAGCGCTTTTGAAACGTTACGGATCTAGCCGATGATAAGCCGATTGGCATCCGATGCCGCAAGTTACGATAAGGCGGCGCGAGTTAAGTTGCCAATCGTGGCCTTAACGAAAAAAAACTTTATTTATTTTACTACACAAGTTTTTAATTAAATGTAGGAGTTACAAATTTGTACAGAGTAACGTTCTGTAAGAAGCAAATCTATAAACTAAACTAAAATTACACAAGCACGGCTATTTATAGCCTCTGCCATCTTCGGGTGGCGTGATTGAGTGGCGTCACATAATTTCACAATGTTGCGCAACGTTTCACAACTCTAATACTTCTTTTCAGTTCAGAGAATTCTAAATATAGAATTCGCGGCAGCAAGCATTTATTTTGATAGTTAATTGGTTGAGTGGTTACATTACTCCTCCCCTCTTAAGACAATTCAAAGCATTTGAATTTCACGTTTTGATTTCTAAGAACTCAAAAGGTTTAGGAATATCGTCTTTAAATACTTTTGATTTTATATATGCCATGAATTTATCTTGTAAGGTTTGGCGTTTACAATAGGTATACACTAACAAACTTAAGATTATTATTACAATCATACTTAGTATTATAATCGTGGTTACAGAAATGTATTGCAAGTTCGTTACATTGGCAGCTCAAGCGCCCTTTGTATTCCCCCAAGCTGTGACTGGTCTTTAATCAGCTCTTTAATGTTGATCGGTGTCAGATCCACACTTGCTGTTTTAGTGTGTTTAGCACTATTTGCATCCAAGGCATCAATATTGGGTATTTGCAACTTTACAAGTTTTGAAGAAGAGGTTCTGATTTGGAACAACAAGGTGTCATGGTCAATGACTGCCGTGCAATCCGGTGTGAGATGAATTAGATTCGTTTTCGTTACTATTTTCCTTGACTTGGTGTCTAAGCATTCAATGTCAATAGTTACTTTTTGTGGAGTAGTAACCAACCAAGTGGAATCGTCAATTTGGGCTATTTTAACTTTTAGTAAGTTAAACAGGTAGGGTGAACAAGTTTTGTTGGAGGAAAAAGACAAAAGTTGGGTCTCACATAACTGGTTATTAACAACGGAAAAGTGGTATTTCTCAGTGCAAAAATAGGAACCGGTGGTTACCAATTTACAATGGTCAAGTTCGACGGGTATTGAGGTTGCAAGGTTGAAGAGTATGGTTTTATAGGTAGGAATGATCATACGGTACAAATTGGCATCAATGTATACCGGGAACGGTATCAATTGCATGAGTTGGTAAATAGTGTCTTTGTGCACTAATGGTATTTCGAAGACGAACGTTATTTTGTTATTAATTTGATAAGCTTGGATTAATATTATAGATTCGTAAAGATGAAGGGTTTTATGATGCACAGGGTAAGGTAAAGAAAGCATGTTGTCTGAGTTTTCAGAAAGGTAGATAGAGATTTGATTGAGATTGGATAATAGTTCTGCGTTATCAAGTAGGGACATATGCATTTGTTGGTTTTGTGCAAAGGTGAGAGATGTTTCTAATTCGAGCCAGGTGTTTACAAACATTTGTAACGAAAATATTGATTCTGATAGGACACTCTGAATAGAGAGTGAGTTTATGTTGTTGGTTATAGCACGATTTTGTACAATCAATTTCTGTAGATTTGTATTTAAAAGCTCCTGATTTTTAGTTAGGGTAAATATAGCGTTATGGAATCATTTATTAAATGTGTATGTTGACTTAGAATTTTATTGTGGATATCTCTTGTGATTGAAGATCCGCAATGGCATTCTCGTATTTTTCTCCGTCTTCAGCGTCAAGATTGCCTGTTAAAAATTTAATTTATTACTCCGCGTTTTATTCTGATTGTATCTGAGGGAATATTTGATCAATCATGTTATCAATTCTTATGATGTACTGTTGGATCAACAATAGCATGTCATTGTGATTTAATTTTGTTTGTTCTTCATTTTTAACTGTGTAAAAATCGCGATTTCTTAATTTAAGAATATAGTCTAATAATGAACGTCTAAGGATAGTATAATTTGTTAATAAGGGTGTATAGTCAAATGTCTTTATAATAGTCCAGTCGCTTTCTTTAATTTGCGCTTTTCCTAGGTTTTGAGGGTATAGGCAGGGTTGTCTGATAGGTCCTTAATTGTTACGTATCCTGTAACTAAGAGGATACTGCAACTGCAGAACCAGATGTAGTACCTGTAACAGGTATTATTTCGTCAGTTTGGCGTATTTCATTTGCATGTCTTTTAAATGTGTTTTTGGTAGTTAAATCTTCAACAAGATATGTATTATTGTCTAGGATTTTTATAATTTTGAAGGGTCCTTTAAATTTCATACTTCTTTTATTTCTTCTGTCATTTTTAAGGAAAACTTTTTGATTAACTTTAAAAGATACAAGTCCTTTATCTTTATTAGTTTTTCATTTCTTTGTTCTTTGGCTTGTTTTTGTTTAGACTGGATTTCTGAGTAAAAATGCGACATTTTATTTTTATGGTCATTAATGTAAGTCTCAAAATAACGGGTGTTCATAAACAGTCGTCATCCCAGTTGCTTTGAAAAACAAAATGTTATGTCTTTGATTAATTCGTGCAACACAATGAAACGTCATTGAGTACTGTCATAGCGCAGTTTTTCTCAATTATAATAGACATACGTTTTTGAAGTCAAAACCTACTGGGATGACGACTGTTTATGAACACCCGTTAGTTATCATTGCATAATTCAAATGGATTATGACTGTCTGTATGTCCAAATAAAATTTCAGAAGGAGTAAATTTTAAATTGGAATGTATTGAGTTATTAGAGGCTAATATGCAATAAGGCATTTTTTCTTTTTCAGGGGTATGCTCTAATAATCTATAGTGTTCTAAAATTGTCGAGTGTACTCGTTCAATGAGTGCATTTGATTCATGATGCAAAGGTGTAGTTAGATGTAATTGTATTTTATGTAATTTTAAAAATTCTTTTATTATAGCGTTATCGAATTCGTTATCAGCGATGATTTTCTGAGGTACGGCATAATGTGAGAAGAATTTTAACAATGCTTTTGTTATGTCTATTTTGTTTTGGGATTCTAATAAATATGCTTGTGTGAATTTACTAAAATTGTCAATTACGGTTAAATATTTAGTTTGATTGATTTGGAAAATATCTATGCTGATACAAGAGAAAGGTTTCTCATAAGTAGGCGTTAAACTAAAAGGCAATGTATTTGGGTGTCTATGATATTTTTCTCGTTTACATGTGTCACAATTATTGATATATCGCTTAATATCATTGTCAATTCCTTTCCAATAATAAGTACGTTTAAGGTGTTCGCTAGTTTCTTTAATTTCTCTGTGATTAGTTTTA
>CALNHX010004210.1:0-132343 GCA_940337035.1 Agriotes lineatus | reverse complement strand
ATGGCAATTAAGTAACGATGCGCTAGTCTGTCATTTAGTTGACGTTAGTTTTTTAAAAGTTTACACCGTTTGCACGGTTTTAATCAGGATTGTTGAGCGAAAGTGAGATACAAAATGTGCCTGATGAAATTATCAATGCAGCAGCTGCTGCTACAGAGCAGTTACCGCATAAAAAATCAAAATCTTGGTACCAAAACGTGTATAATATGTTTACCAAGTGGGTGGGGTAACAAAGAAGGCTAAAACTGTTTCGGAAGATGTAATTTTGGCCTACTTATCGGGAAAACCTACAATTATGAAGTCCTCAAACCTGCGGAGCTCGCACTCTATGCTGAAAAGTACCATTTTTTCAGTGAAGAATAATTTAAACATAACCGAAGGTTATCGTATTTATAAAAAAAGAACGTTGGTCATAGGGCAAAAAAAATCAGCTGTCTTTAGCAAGGAGCAGATCAACAAGTTTATTATAGAAACAGACAATGAAACCTACTTAATGATAAAATAAAGGTAATTCTGACAAAAAATACCAGATTTCAAAACACACATTGAGCGAACATTTGTTGTAGTTGCGCAGGAAAATTTAGTATTATATCTGCAATATTTACCTTTGCGGAAAACATTTGTAAGTTAGAGAAAAACAAATGCTCAATTCAGGCTGTGTGTATCCACAGTTTTGAAAATTTAGAAACAAGGATTGTCGAATTTTTAAAGCTGGCATGTCCTAAAAATTACACTGTGCATTGCCTTCGCCGAACTTCAGCAGCGTTATTTGTTAATAATTGTGGTTAACATTACAAATGTGAAGAGACACGGGGACTAAAAGTCTTACCAATGTTGCCGAAGGTTACATAGAAAACTCAATTAGGTGCGAACATTCAAAAATCATCACATGGAAACAAACAACACGTACCTACCAGAAAACTGCCATGAAGATAGCTCAAGTTCTAGCCGCAACAACATAACCTATGCCAAGTGTGTGTTACAAATTAAATCCTTTTAATATTCAAAGTTGTTCGAATTTTACTATAAATATTAAAATACATAAGGAATAAAAATTTCATTTTGGAAGGTAAATAAAAATATAAAGAAACTGGTATTACTGTTTTGCTATTTCAGACGATAGCCGAAAAAGCGTACGCAACACGCCCGGAAACTGATTTTTGCCTCGCAGACTTCCAAGACTTATGTATGGCTCGTCCGAGAATCTTGTCTACTCGTAAAAAACAGTACTTTCCAGACATGTTACGTAATATACTATTTCAATACGAGAACGATTTTACTGCAGAACAGACAAAATAGCCGTGTTTATTCTGTAACACGGAAATTGAGCCTTGTCGTCCATCACGAAAAGTCAATGTTCTCCAAGAAACTTATAGTCTAGCTGTAATTTCATGGAATATTAAAAGCTACTTGCTTTTTACCGACCCCCAATTGATAAAAACTAACTCTGCTAATTACGTTACCCATTTCAGAGAAGAGTACTAAGTACCAGAGTTTCGTCGTTTGTATCCTGAGCAAAATGACTAAATTCACGACAATGTCCCTTCACATAGAGCTGCAAGCCAAGCTTAAAGCTTTGTTGGAGCTAAAGCTCATCATTGGCCACCAAATTCACATGATGTAAATCCAGTGCATTATTGTATCTGGGATGTACTCCAAGAATTTGTTGTATTTCCAGCGTAGAACAACACTATGTGAATCGCTGGCACAAGTACGGGCAAGGATAGAAGAAGCTTGGCCAGAAATATCTTTAGATTTAAGAAGATAGGTAATCAATTTTACAATTTAAGAAAAGGTTAAGAGCAGTGCATATGCAAGATAGAGGGCCAATACAGCGATTTTTAAATAAGTTAATAGGTAATAGAAGTATTTTTGCACTGTCTTTAAAAATATTGGCGTTTCTGTTATTTTTTAAATATAGGGCCGAAACTTTGTTTACATCATTTTTCACACTCTTCACAAAAGCTCAAACCTTTATCTTCGACATACCCAGAGTTATCGGTAGTGATGCTGTCGAGACAAGATAATTCTCGATCTCGTCTTTTCTCGTCTCGAAATTCGAAATCACAATAGACATTTTCGATCTCGAATATTCGAGACGAGATTAACCAAATTCTCGATATCGACAATTTTTCAATAGTATTTTTAAAACGAAGCAGGATCGGCCTCCTTTCTTAGAGAAGATTGTTGGGTCTAGTGATACCGCAAAGGCGAGAAAATTCTCGATCGCGAGCTTTCGAGACGAAATTAACCAAATTCTGGAATATTCCAGACGAGATTAATCAAATTCTAGATATCAACAGTTTTTCAATAGTACTTTTAAAACGAAGCAGGACTGGCCTATTTTCTTAGAGAAAATTGATAGGTCTAGTGATCCCGCAGAAGCGAGAAAATTCTCGATCGCGAGTTTTCGAGACGAAATTAACCAAATTCTGGAATATTCCAGACGAGATTAACCACATTCTAGACAGTTTTTAACGATATTTTTAAAACCCACATAAAAACGTAGTAGACTCGGCACGTTAGTAGTGATGCCGCCGAGACGAGATAATTTTCGATCTCGTCCCGAAATTCGAGATCGTGAATGACATTTTTCGAACTAGAATATTCGATACGAGATTCTCTATAAAGTTTTTTTAATAGTATGTTTAAAACCCGCATAATAAATAAACCAAACAGAACAGTTATACAACTTTATTTTAATTGTTTATAAAACTTTCCTATAATAACCGCAGCATGAACTCGGTACATACAGCACATATATAAAATTTGAGAATCGATATTCTCGAGTTCGAGAATCGCCGTTCGCGAATTTTCGAGTTCGAGAATGGGTAAATCTTGTCTCGTCTCGTATCGCGGCAACACTAGTTAGGCAGTAAGACCTTATGGTTACTCATCCGGGTTGCTTTAATTTGAAGAATGTCCCGAATTACGAACAATGAAATAAAATGTACAAGACTTACGTTCTCAATGCCTTGAAACTCTATTGATTTTATAACAATTTGTTAAAAGAACAACATCTCATTATATCTTTTTGTTACAGTTCTTCCACCAATTTCCTTCGGCATAACGACGATGCACTACGATCAAGCTTCCGAAGCAAAATTGCAACAACCTCCACCAGACACCGTTCGAAAACTTCATCACCGACATTCAAACCTGACATTTGCAGAACGCCAGAAGCGCCTGCTGCCCTATATAAATTTCTACATATCAGAAAAGCTCAACCAGCCCTACAACTCGGCGGACGAGCGGTATCAGATATTAGCCCCCGCGAAGTTTAATTCGTATCAGCCGACTGAAACTAAATACAGTGAGCTAATAGGGACAACGTATCAACCCAACAACGTTTACGACACAACCCAGCTAGTGTACCAGCCGAAGACCAAATTCACTCCCTTTCTAGAGAGCAACGCACTTCCGGGACCTTTCGTACCGATGGTGAGGCCGCAACCGCAAAAGATCAAGATCAGTTACACGCCCATCGAGCAAATCGAAAAGATTCCTAACTACAGCGCGATATATGACAAACTTTCGCAACTGAAGCTGCAGCAAAATGCACTCAATGGGCAACTCGCTTACAAGGATACTCCTAGCAGTTCTCCGCAATATTTCTTGGCAAGGAATCCCCAAGTGAACTTCATACCTGTGCAGGAGTACCAGCAGGAGCAACCTGAGTATGCACAGATTCAGCCGCTTAAAGCGTATTTGCACAGTTACACACCTACTAGCATTGAGGTGCCACCCCAAGAAAATGTTAAGTATGCTCACCAAATATACGGTGGCAGGGAACAGATTCCAATTAAATTTAGTCAAGCAACTGGCCACAAGCAGCAAATTCAAGAGCAAATCATGATTGCACCTGAACCGATTACAGTGACACAAAGCAAGGAACCAGTCACAATACAACAATTCAAAGAACCCCTCAAAGAATCAATTGCAGTAACAGAGTACAAAGAACCCATTACCGTCACGCAATTCAAAGATCCAATTGCAGTAACGCAGATCAAAGAACCAGACCGATTGACACAAATCAATAATCCCAAACTTTATGAAGAGCAAACTATTGTGCCACAACAGGCCATACGGCTGAGGCCACATTCACATTACCCACCAGTAATCGCTATCAATCCCCAGCAGCAATACGTAGTTCAAGAGCAGAAACAGTACCACACACAGAATCATAAACAGTATTTACAGGAAGTAGTTCCTACTACTAAGCAAATAATTTTAATCCCCCAAAAAATAGTACCACAAAAGCAGTACGAAGAAGTCCCTAAAGATGGACCGCTGAAGATAGCAAAGCCCATCATAATTCTTCAACCAACGACTCCTCAAACAAAGCCATATTTAGCAGAGCCAGTCATAACTCAAACCTACCAGCCTGTTCCTATTCATAGAGTTCCAGATGTAATGCCAACCCCTGCACCTGAAATGCAGACTCCTACACCTGAAATCCAGACAGAAAATCCCAACTCTTTAAGCCATATTTTGAAAAAGCTACAAGATTCCAATGCTCTACCCCAAACGTTGACGCCTGAAAATATAGACAACAGTATCAAAACATTGGTTCAGATTTTGAGTTCTTTAAAAAAGCAACAGAAGTTAGAGCGTCCTATCGTTGTCGCTGATGAAGAAGGTGATTATCAAGAGGAAGCAGATAACGAAGCGGGAGTGGGCTTAGGAGGCTCCGATGATGAAGTACCTGGCACTATCACGGAATTCTTCCCAGCGCACACTCCAGAAGGAGGTACTCCAGGAAGACCTGGAGTGGATTATCCAGCTCTCTCTACCATTCCACCTACAAATTTCAATTGCAAGATGCAGCGCTACAAAGGATTTTTTGCTGATCCTGACACACACTGTCAGGTAAACTAATATTAATACGATTTATAATAGTTATTTGCATACCTAGGCGGCAAAATTACTGACGTACCACGGAACATTTGTTTGGGCCGCGAGACGAAGTCCAGTCCGCCAAATTATTCCAAGGAAACCAAACATACACGCGAATGTAGCATACACATTTTTTGTGCAATCGTAATGCATATTATAGTCAAAAGCATGTTATCAATTTTTTGTGCAACCATGCCGGTAAGTATAAGGCCGCAAAATTCGTTTTCGCGGCCGTTACTAATAAGAACGGCCGAGGAAATGAATTTCGCGGCCGTAATTACGTTCGCAAAAATCAACTTTTCAGCACGGTTGCGCAAAATGGTTATTTGAATATCTAGGCCGCGAAATTATTTCTATGAAGCCAAACAATTCGCTAACGTGGCATACACAACATTTTTTGTACAATCGTAATGTATATTATAATCAAAAATACATTATCAATTTTTTGTGCAACCATAACGATAAGTTTGCGGCCGCAAAATTTATTTTCGCAGCCGTTACTAATAACAGCGGCCGCGAAATAGTAACGGCTGCGGAAACTAATTTCGAGGCAGTACTTATGTCCGCAAAAATGAACTTTTCAGCACGGTTGCGTAAAAATTAAATTATACATAATTGAAAATAAAATATAGGGTTTTCCAGTAAGAGGTTTCAAATTAAATTTCGCGGCAATTTTTAACTGTCAAACATAGAGTTGCGATTTCTTGACAGCTATACGATTTAAGAAAATAGAACAATCTACATTCCAACAACGCATAAAAATAATGAAAATTCACTACAAATATGGCAAGCCATTGGTGACACAGCGACATCAATAATTGATTATTTATTGGCCGCCTAGATCGTGCGATGTGACACAGCTTACTTTTTCCTTTGGGGGCTACGTGAATGATAAATTTTACGCCAATAATCCATAAAACAATTCAAAATCTCAAAGACAATGTTTCAACTGTTTGCGGAAGAAAGCCGTGATGCATTTCTCACAGACGCCGATGCAGCCATTTACCAAATATCATATTCCACATTTAATCGTAGGGTTTGTCATTTGGATTGAAATAAAAATATTATAAAAATCAAAATGTCTACTTTAATTCTCATTCTAGGTTTGGCACTATTGTGACTTGAATGGCGGTCAAGCATCATTTCTGTGTCCAAACGGCACCATCTTCAGCCAAGTTGCGTTGACGTGTGACTGGTGGTTTAATGTGAAGTGTTCGACAACGACTCAACTATATGTGCTCAATGAACGATTGTACAAGTACATCATTCCTTTGACGCCTAAGTTTCCTGAAGACTACGCTGGACCACTAGTGGATAGGTAAATAAAAACACACGTTCTAATACGTACATACTATTACTATCACTTGGAATTCGTCTTTCCATGAAAATATATCATGCGGTCCAAAAGTATGGAATAAACTCAGTAAACAGAAAAAATTTAAAAAATAATACTTCACCGTAACCGAAGTATTGCTTTCGACCTCGACGATTTTATATAAATTTATAATTTCTGTCGCAACCATCAATCAACTGCATGAAAGGTTTCGTGGAACTACATAACTTTTGTAAAGACAGTAACAGCTGTAGAGTGAGTTAAAGAAAAATCAAGTATGTCACGCCGGATAGATGTAAACATAATAAATCAAAAATAACACAACACAGTTTACCTCTTTCCACCCCCTTAGGAGTAAAATTTTAAAATCCCTTAAAGCTCTTTCTAAATATTTTAAGAATACATCTATATGCCAAAAAGGGAATGTTCTAATTCAATAAACCTAGGAGATACAAAGTGTTCTTTAATTCACCCCGAATCCAGATTTGCACCTTAAGGGGTTGAGTAGGGAAAAATCCTGAAATATGTTTTTAGACACTCTTACTGGATACCTGTGCAAGTAAACACCAAGTCAATATGTCATCGGGTGTAAGAGATATTGAGGAATTTGTGAAAACACAGTTTACCCCTTTTCACCCCCTTAGGAGTAAAATTTTAAAATATCTTTAACCACTTTCTAATAATTTTAAAAATACATCTATATGCCAACAACTAACGTTCGAACTCAATAAACATAGAAGATACGAATGGTTCTATAATTCACCCTGAATGCATATTCGCACCTTTAGGGGTTGATTATGGCAAAATCCTGAAATACGTTTTGTAGGTATTTGCATTGATAATCTTTGCAACTAAACACCAACTGGCTATCTCATTGGGTCTAAGCATATATCTAATACTTACTATATTGCTAGCGGCTATGAGTAGGAAACTGACCAAGGAAGTGAGACAGACAACCAACTCTTCAATGTATAATGGTGAGCTGTGTGCAGGCGCGGCGGCGTCGTCCGGCCAATGGGGAAGTGGTCAAGTTTAAAATTCGCTTCTAAAGGCGGAGTTCGAATCCTCACGCATGCGCACGAGACGCGTTATACTCTAAGTGAGACTATGTCGGCGCCGTAATGTTTTCTGACGTTTCCAGGCCCTACTAGCAATATATGTGTATTATATATATGGGTCTAAGGGATATTGAGGAACCCGTGGAAACACATTTTACCCCTTTTCACCCCCGTAGGGGTGGAATTTCAAAAAAATTCTTTCAAGTCATTTTGTTGTGAAATGGAACTCAGCGAAAAAAAATGTAATAATTTTAACCCCCCTACCCCTCTCAGTTTTTTCTCCTTTTACCCCTTTAGTGTTAAAATTTTCCAATTCCCTTACACCCCTTTCTAAATATTTTAAAAATACATCTATATGCTAAAAAAGAATGTTCTAACTCAATAAACATAGGAGACACAAAAGGTTCTTTAATTCACCCCCAATCCAGATTTGCACCTTTAGGGGTTGATTAGGGCAAAATCCTAAAATACGTTTCTAGGTATTGGCATTGGTAATATTTGCAAGCAAACACCAAATCGATATCTTATGGGGTGTAAGAGGACAGCACATCAACAGGTATTGCAGCAATCTCGTCACGAATTCGTTGTTTGAGGGCCAGGATTATCCTGGGTGGATCAGTTGCAAACACTTTTGTTTTTAGGTAACCCCACGAAGAGTGATGCAAAACTTTCAGGCTCGACTCCAAAAATGCATAAATTTAATGTAAATGGAAGACATTTGGCAGATGTAGTATTCAAAAAATATTTTTTTTAACATTGTAAATCAAATGGCTACTCTTTTACTTCCCATTAATGTATTAATAATTATAAAAAAAATTATTTTTCAACAATAAAATTATTTACGAAATCTTCCCGTTTCATTGCCGGGCCTTGTAGAACAATCATTCCAGATCATGTTTCTTTACACTTTTTTTATTTTGGGATTTTTCCAGTTTTTGGAAAAAAATTATGCACTCCACCAACAATTTAATGAGTATACCGTGTAACCAAAGGACCGTTTAATAGAGATGACACAAAGAATCAAATCTAGTATCTTAGGTTCCTTAGTCAAATGCTAAACTACCCAATCTTCATTATACTATTTTGTCCTAACTATTTCCAAGTAATAAATCTACAACTATTTACAGCAAGATCAACGGCTAATGACAAATGATATATTAACAATAATAATATTTACAGGTATCTAGCTCTGAAATTCCGAGAAATGGAAGAAAAGATGAAGAAGGAGAAGAACGAGAAGAAAGCAAAAGAAGACAAAAATGATGAAATAGACGAACTTCAGCTCCTTGAGGACAAAAACACAGAACGTGAAAGTTATACTACACGACTTATGAAGCAAGACGAAGATGGGGACGAAGAAGAAGAGTAGACCTGGTTGTTCGCATGTTATGTTTGTTACTATTTATTTATTGCAAATTATATGACTAACAGTAGAGAGGTTAGCAAATTAATTTAAAAGAAATTAGAAGATAAAGCATTATATATAAAAAAGACGTTAATTTAAAAATGCCAAGTGACTTGAGTTGCCGACATGTGCAATATTAGCTTAGAAAAATTATCCACCGAAGAGTGAATTGCATAGTGCTTTAGCTAGAACTTCTTACAAATGGATACATCGATACATGAAATTAGTGGCAGTAAAATAGTTGAAAGGTAAAGTGTACGTTTCCATTCGTAGTAACCATACAAATACTTTTGATGTGCATGACCTCTAAAGCAGGGCATTCCTCCTTCATAATTCGAGTTAGTATTGGAAATGAATAACCAGAAATTTTTTAAGTGCAACTGAAAACATTCTTTTAAAATTCTAATAATAGCATTAACGGTGAACATAGAAACTAATACTAACATAAAATTAATAGAACCGGTTGCAATAATCTCTTATGTATCAATCGTCATTTTATAATGTACATTTTATAAAATGCCATACTATATTTATAATAACTTAAGATGTAAGCTTAGTTCTTAGAAGAACTGATGAATGGTCCATATCCCCGAATTTTATGTTGTATTTATTGTAAGGAACATGCAAGTGTGCGATTATGTATAGTTTATTTTCTAGTCATTTTTGATGCTTATTTATTTAAGCATTGACTTACTTTATGGAACCTAATTATGACGTAAAAACACCGGTGTAGGTTCTTTTCGCATCCTTGAAATGTGCTGCTGCTCTTTTAGTTGTCCTTTTGTAACATGTTTGATTTTAATAATTATAAAAATGGCAATAATTTGCACTCTGTTCTTATGCTGTCTATTTCAGCTATCTTCCACATTTAATTTTGGTAATCTTATGGCTGTTTGTAAAGATGTAATTGTTACAATATTATGAAAGTTGTTCAAATATATTTTTAGTATTACACTAGTTTCAGTTTTAGAATTACCTTGCCTGTGTCTTGTTATTGTTTATGTATTTAGATATAGCATACACAGTGCTTTCTATGAAAGACGTTATACTGAATAACTCTTTTTATCTTACGATTTAGTAAAATTGCAGGTAATGTTCTATTCAGCACGAAGTTCTATATTTAGCAACATTTTGAAATCAATTTTTCAACTTTTGATTTAACCGCAAGTGTATACAACTGTCTTCAAATGACACTACTTCAAAAAGCAAAATGTAGTTTACTGGTGTTTTTACAAAAAAAAAAACAAATACAAACACATGCAACCCATACTTTTAACCTCCTTTGGTTTGTTGCACTCCTTATTGGATGCACGACGGTGTAATTCTGCATATACCACTGTTTTAAGGTGGCCCTATAAAAATTAATCTAATGGCTTCTGATCAGGTAATCTCAGATGCCAAGTGACAAGCCATTGCTTCCAATCCAGCACCCATTAAATGTTTTGTTGCAGTATTCCTAAAAATTATATCCAATTCTCACGTATTAGCTGGAATTTGAAACTCAATTGCAATGTCTTTTCTCTTTTTAACTCCTTTTTCCAGTTCATGACTTAAACGCATCTTTTTAGTAATACTTAATGTTTTTAATTAACATATTCTCCATAACTTACGTAAAATGTAAGCAGATACAACAGTACAAAACACTATAAAGCATAGTTGCTCAAATATTTCAAGTAGAAAACTTGAGTTAGCAAATTCTTGAAACGTCATCAGGTTTTATCGATAATCCCAACTAAAAGGTACGGAGACAAAACAATTTACGTTCACCAAGAGGTGACTGTAAATAACTCTTCAGAATGATATTTACTATTTACAGTCTTTCTCTTAACGTAATCATTCTTGCTAAACTGAATATACTCAAGGGGTTTAGAAAATGTTTCGAGGTAGGTATCTTATCGAAATTTGAATTATATAGAGACTTGTGTATGGGAAACTATAGGAATTAGGTTGGGAATGTGACGTGAATTCGAATAATCGACATATTCTATTTATAAGTTCCATTGTATACAGGGTGTCAGGAAGTCCTAATCCATTTTTGGCTTATAAGCAGTTTTCATAAAAACGAATGTTGAAAATGAAAAAGAAAAAGTTGAGAACTGCTGTACTTTGCCTTAAATTGGAGGCTTGACCCAGTGTCTTGAGATAGGCTGGAAAAACAATTGACACATATACTGTCTACATACATAATTTATTAGCTTTTAGAACACTTGTAAAACGCAGTTTGATATAAATCCAACAATGAAGACAAAATATCGACGTACTCACAGACCCAACATCACCAGAACACCATACACAAAAAGCCACCGTGTATATTTTTACTACAAAAGTCAAACACGCAATTATTTATTACATTGACATTAATTGACAAAAAAAAACATGAAAAACACAAAAATGCAGTAGGTACCATACAGCAGTTCACAAAATTTGCAGTACCAATTTCAACAGTGAATTCTAAAGAAATTATGCTTCTAAGCCAAAAATGGATTAGGACTTTTCGACTCCATATAGCGTCCCCTGGCATCTCCAGAACATTGCACATGTAGAAGAAACAAATAGAATATATCCTACGGTAAGTCACCAGGAAACAATCAGTATGAAGCTCAAACTGGGTTTCTGCTACAACAAAAAAAAACTTATTCGAAATTTGAGTAAAGCTAAAATACAACAGATCAGAAGAAAATTAATGGAACAAAACTGGGAATATACCTCAACAAATGCAAATTGTCTATATAAAGACTTCCCAACAACTTAAAAGAGAGAAGAGGGGTAATGGCAGTGTTGCGTACTTTCGCCCCTACTCTTCAATATGTATTCAGAGTATCTCTTTAAAGGGGTACTGCATAAGGCACAAGGTGGTATCAATATAAACGGTGAAACTATTAAAAACCTGAGATACGCTGACGATACCGTACTTCTGGCAGATAGTGCTGAAGGGCTTTAGAATCTAATAGATCGTGTCATGGAGGTTTGTGGTAGATATGGAATGACGCTAAACTGTAAGACGTAAATAGTGATAGTGAGCAAAAACAACATTACAAATACATAATTCCTATCCAATAGTACACCGTTACAATAGATTAAAAAATTACTTATCTCGGATGTAACCTAACAAAAATTGGGATCACACATGCGAAATAAGATCTAGAATAGAAAAGGCTAGAAGTGTCTTCAATCATATGAGAAAAGTCCTATGCAATCTCAGTCTGAACATATATACAACTGCGAAGAAAAGCCCTCCGATGTTACATTTTCTCCATTCTTCTATGTGCCGTGGATGGACTTTAACTGAGGCTTCGTGCAAGCGCCCCTGCGCATTTGAACGATAGTGCTACAGGCGGATGCTTAGAGTGTCCTGGACTCACCACATTTCTAATATCACAATAATGAAGCACATACAAAAGATCCAGAAATTGTACCAACAGTGAAGAACAGGAAAATACAATACTTTGGGCACATCATGCGTTACGAGAATAAGCACCCTCTCCAACAAATCCTTCAGGGCAAGGTTAAAAGAAAAAGGGGTCCTGGCTGTCGCCAAATATCTTGGATGAACAACCTTAGACAGTGGACCGGAATGACTTCAGCTGCCATATTCCGTTCAGCCGTCGATAGAATTATCTAGACAAATTAATAGCCAACATCCAGAGGATAGGCACTTCAAGAAGACGAATCAATTTAAAAGTGATTTAAAAAAAATTCGTCACCACAAGAAGAGTTACACAACAGAAAAAAAACAATGGACAGAAGAAGAAATGAACAAAGCACAAAACAAAAGAGATCAACCATAAAACATTTTTTAATTTACGAACAGGGTGGAAAATTTTGAAATATATAAAAGACAACAGTTGTTCATTATTACATAAAAAAGAGAAGGAATACTATGAGACTAAAATTAGTGAGAATCACCATGAGAGTATAAAAATGTGATAAACTTTAGAGAAATAATCAATAAAGGCAAAAAATCTGTTGATTACTCTCGTCTAGATTTTGGGAAAAATTACGAAAATATTGAAAATTCACTAAATATATTTTTTTAAATAGTATTGATGATATTGTAGTGAGCATACCTCCTCCGGATAAAAAATTTAATAAAGTAAAATTTAAGGTGAAAAGTGGTTTTAATACATTTAAAAAAATATCATTAAATAAATTGGTGAAAACAATTAAAATCTCACGAAAAAATCATCTGGAATTTCTTTCTATGAAACTTCCAAAAGATTTATTCAATGTTGTGGGATATCCTTTACTTAATATAATAAATACATCTCTTAAAACAGGAATAGTACCAACTGAAGTAGTGTAATAATACCAATACCAAAAGTTAATCACCCCAAGAAGGAAGAAAAACCGATAAATTTACTTCCAGTTGTCAAAAAAGTTTTAGAAATGTTGCTGAATGAATACCTCAGCAGGTATTTGGTATTTTATGAGGACAATCAGGATTTAAAGTGAAAGTGCATGTCAGTTTGTGTTGTCGGAGTGGAAAAAAGAAATTGATAAAGGAAATAGTATTCTAAGTGTTTCGTGAAAAGTTAATACATATTTGAGAGATATATGAAGTAGAGGGCACAGTTCTTAATTGGCTAAAAATGATCTAAACAGATTTCATACAACATAAGTAAGAAATAAACTGTCAGAAAAAGTAGAAATAAATTATGGAGTTCCACAATGGAATGTACTGGACCCTCTACTCTTTATACTATATAAATGACATTTAAAAAACCTCATAATAGCTTCACAAACTGCATATGATGCTGATGATACCGTTTTATCTGTACCAGGAACCACGATTTTGAAAGGTAGATACAAATACAGAATTAACTTATTACATGCGGTTATGTGCCAAGACATCCATTTTGAATACTATCTTCTTCTGTAATACAGCATACAAATATGCTCTATACTTTTCGCAATTGCGAGCACAGCACCCTAGAGAAATAACACACCACCAAAAACGTATGTTGTAGATTACTGCAACTTTTTATGAATGACACAGAAAATGTCAAACTAAGGCATCTTTGTGGCATCAAGTTGTTTTATTGCAAGAAAGTACATTCATCTAGTTCCTTGAAAAAACATTTAAGTTGCAAAGAAATCTTGCAAATTATAATCATGATGCTGAAGTGTATTGTGTGTGACCGTCACCTATGTTAATTAAAAAAAAAGAGCTTTGCAATTTTTATTAATCAATGCAGGCGACGTGTGTGACAAAACAACCTTTAAATGAACATTTTTATGAAAACCAACACAGAAAAACTATGAAGATCCTATAGAAACTTTCTACAATGCGTAAGGTGTGACGATTACTCTAAAATTAATCGAAAATACAAAATTGATATCAGTTTGATGTTCTATTTTATCATTAGTGCTTACAATACCGGACTAAAATCTTAATGCCGATGTTCGGCATTGTAAATTTTAATACTGGGATACCGGTATTAACACCGGCATTACTATTAGAAAATGTACTTATTAGAGTTTTACTTAGTTATTATTATATATTTTAAAAAAATACCCAAAAAACAAATAAACATTTATTTTAAAATACACACAATCAATCGTTCTACCATTAAAGAATGACCCGAGTTTTTGTGCTAGCGCTTGTTAGTCAAAAGCGTCCGGTCTCGCCACTTTTACTTCTAATAACATAATATACTATTTCTTTTTTAAGTATAGATAAGGTTTGTTAAATAGTATTTAACGGTATTAGGCTGATATTAATCACATAAAGGATGACGGTACATTTTGTAGCCGCAGCCGGTTAGGCTGAGGCTAATAAATTATCCGAGTCAGTTATATATAATATCACCTGTTTGTTGTTTAACAGTTTTCGTAATATTTGCGAAATGTGCAATTTTAAGATATGTATATCATTTTAATATAAATAAAACTTACTACTAACTAGGGTTTCCAAGTCCCGGGACCAAAAGTGTTTTCGGGACTTACGAGCTAAATTTCAAGTCCCGGGACTAGTCCTGAAGATCCCGAAAATGGTCCCGAAATGGAAGTAGTGTTCAGGTAAAATTTTCCGAATGCAATTTCCAAAGAAAAACAAGTGTTTTAAGTTAAATAAAGTATTTATGTGCTGACAATCTGCGTTGGGGCTCGTATATAATTTCATTGCTTTCTTCTGGTACTAAAACTTTCTGTCGCTCTTCATCTTTTGCTTTTGTTTGAACTGCAAAGTGCTTGTGTAATCATTTCGTCAAGCTGCCTCTGATTATTATAATTTTATAGGAACACACTTTACATTTCGCCAATTGTTTATCTTCAATATATAAAATTGTTGCCATATTGACTTCAAATCGTAATTTTTTTTAATGTAGAGTAATGGTAGGTTGCAAATCAGAATTCATTCTAATTGTAATGCTTTAGCAGACAAATAACGAACACATTTAAAACCTAAAAATATAACTTATTTAGCACAAAATTTTAAAAGTCTACAACACACAGGTTTAATGCTAACCTACCGAAAACAATACCTCTCCTGCCTACGCAAAACGCAAATAATGCAGAATGTGCAGAGGAATAAGTAATACGCTGGACGCCGGTGAATACCCGTCCTAATTCTCTGACATCGAGTATACGCACGCATCTTGATATGGTCCCGGGACTCCGCCTGGGCTGGCTGTGGTCCCGGGACTCGGTTTTTGTGGTATCATCCCGGGACTGTCCCGGGACCGGATCCCGGGACTGGAAACCCTACTACTAACCTGAATTCTACACTGATTTGGTAGTGTAGCAACAGATGTTTACAATTCGTTTTCAAATAAATGAAAACAGCACATAAATTGGTAGTATAGCAATGTTATAAGGACAAGGCTCTTAAATTTAGCGGCCATGGCTGTTATGGGCGACATTTCGATCAAGGAGACAGTAGGTATTATGAAAACAATTTTTCATAATACCTACATGATATTGTACTACTGTCTGCTTGATCAAAATGTTACCCGTAACAGCTAAGGCTCTTAAAATTTAACAGCGCCGTTATAACCCTTGGTATACTACCAAATTACGTGCATTGTTTTAATTTATTTGAAAATGAATTTGTAAATATCCATTGCTACACTACCAAATTAGTGTAGGATTCAGGTTAGTAGTAAGTTTTATTTAAATTATTTACATTAAAATCAAATATCTTAAAATTGGTCACTTTTAGTAGATATTACAAAAACTCTGAAACAACATACATTACATATAACTGACTCCGATAATTTATTAGCCTCAGCCTAATCGGCCTCGGAAACATAATGTATCTTCGTCCGTTATATGCTCTACATCAGAGTAATACTGTTAAATACTATAAAGTTTTTGGCATTAGTGCTATCAGTTACAACAGTGGTTACTGTGTCAGAATTTTCATGTAGTAAATTTTACCAAAACGGTGTATGATAAAGCAGTTTCTCAAATTGTTAGAAAAATTATAGTTTATTTACCCCAATCTGGCAAATCAGCTGCTCAAATTGGTAAAGATGTAAATTTAAAAATTAGTGCCGAATAAAAAATGTTTTTAGTAAATCGCGAGATAAAAGTTATTTGGTGTTATCTTTTTCACTCAAGGCAATCTGTATTGCAGTATTAGAATTATTTACCAAATTATATTAATGCTATGGTATTTACATCAAATACAACTATGCTTCTACAACTATTCTAAAAATCCTACCTTTTGCGCCAGTATGAGCTTCTTCAGCTTCTGCTCTGCATTCTCTATAAGCACTTGGAAGTTAACACGATCCGAATCATTCTAAAACAGAGCATTCAATTAATAAATCAGCAAATAGGGGTTTTTGAACGATATAAAAAATAAAGTAGAGGCTCCATGTTGGTCTTAGACTCAATTTATATCTCTTCTGAAACCCAGTTGTCTGGCACAACCTAAATATTTACCGACTTTGCACAACAGTAGTTTTGATCAACAATTTTTAAAATGACAGGTTGAGCCACTCGCCAGTTGACAGGTTTGAGGATTGAACCCCTTACCTTCAGCACCACTAACCACTCAACAATGGTAGAGCCTTTTCAACAATATACATTTATTAAGTCTACTTGTAACATACAACAATACAGTTTTCATCATCAGTAATCAATTTTGCAATTCTTAACTTGGACTCTTTAAATGTGGCATGGGCGATTAGGACATTTAAATGCGAGGAACTTGGTCGAGGCTATAAATAAAAGTTTTGTGCGTGAACTCGCAAATCTAAAACACGTGACATTCGCAAGAGACACGATTAAATGTGAGGTAAATGCCTTCAGGGGAAGATGGCGCGTACCCCTTTCCCACAACCATCTAATAGTCACTGAATTGTTAGAACTGGTACAGTCCAATGTTTATGAGCCAATGTGCATTGAATCGATGAATAAAGTGTGATATCTCGTCAATTTTATAGATGACTGATCTAGATGGTGCAGCATTCATTTTCTCAACAAAAAGCAAAGTGTTAAAGCCACGAAGGTATTTATGACAACAGTTGAAAGCCAGCAACAGAAGGAAGTGAAGTATTTCCAAACTGATTATGGTGGAGAATACACCAGTGACGAGTTTGACAGTTTCTTGAAGAAACGTGGAATCACTTGACATCCCACAATTCCGTATAACCCTGAACAAAATAAGATCGCTGAAAGGAAAAATCGGACTCTTTTGGACATCGCTCGTTGTTTATTAATGCAATCTGGTCTTTCAACGTGTTTTTGGGCCGAAGCAGTTTATACCCCGCTAAGTACATTAGAAATCTTCCGTTTAAGTCTTGATGGAAAAACACCTTATGAAGCGTGGACCGAGAGAAAACCCACCATACATTACTTTATAAATTTGGATGTCTCGTTTTCTATTTAAATAGGCTAGCCAATACGGGAAAATTTTAATCACGCACCAACGAAGGCATATTTTTGGGTAACTCGGAAGAAAGTAAAAGGGTATCGTGGGTGATTACCTTGAGAAAGAAAAGTTGAAGTCACTCGAGATGTAAAATTTCTTGAAGGATGTAACTGAAAAATTAATGATTTCACTGACTTTTTACCTGAAGATTTGCTGGTGAATCATCGTTGCCATAATTCGTAGAGATGAAAATGAATCGGACGACTGCAGATGAGGTACAATCAGAAAACGAAGAAGAGGATGAAATCAGCGATGAGGAGCCGAATGTCAGAAGAGGTAGACCTAGGATAATAAATTAGAACAGGAACGAGAGGAAGACCTCGTAAGGTATATAACATGATGTGGCAGAAGCGAGAACTACTGAAATTGTAAATTCCCTATGAGACACGCAATCAATTTTCCAGAAGCTAATGAGTAGCACGATGCTATGGCAATCGAAATTAAGTCCATCATCAGGAATAATACCTGTCGCACAGTGTTGACAAATAAATCTGCAGCCAATGGAACGCTTGAAAAAAGAAAAGCTAGGCTCGTGGCTCAAGGATTTAGCAAACGGCCAGGAATCCATTTTAAGGAAACTTTCGCTCCGGTGGCTAGACTCAGTACTATTAGACTGTTTGTCTTCTTTAGCGGTTCAATATGGAATGAGCAGAAGACAATTCCACATAACCTGTGCTTATCTAAACGGAGAACTCAAGGAAGAAGTATTCATGGAACATCTGAAACACTTATCGCAGCTGCTGAAAATAATTCAATCTGAAGAAAATTACGAAGTTGATGCCAAGGCAAGAGAAACACTAAAGACATTACAGAAAGCGGACAAGGTATGTCTCTTAAATAAGTCTTTATATTTGCGTCAAGCTGGTAGTAGTTGGTATGCTAAGCTAGATAGCGCGTTGAAAATTTTCGGCGCTACACCAATCAGTGCTGATCCCTGCTTATATCAACTTGGAAGGGAGAATGAATTTACCCTAATTGCTTTTTACGTCCATTATATCATTGCTGCATGGTGAAACTTTAAAACCATTGACAAATTAGCGAAGTATCTTTCACAGAAGTTTAAAATGAAAGACCTTGGTGATATTGTATACCGCCTGGGTTTAGATTTCAGTAGAACTGACAATACAATATCTATGCATCAAACTGGATACATTAACAAAGTATTTAATAGATCCAGAATGCTTGATGTGAAACCTGTCGATCTTTTTTTTCAAAAATATTTTTGAAAAATTGACTACGCCACCGGATTCTATCAAAAAAGTGCCTAAAGAACGTAAAAATTACTTTTTTATGTTCATACATAACCAATATATGGCCATAGAACAGGAAGTCGAAAAATTGAACTTTTGCTTATAATTCAAAAACAAAAGACGATAGCCAATACTGGATTTCACCATTAAGTTTTTCTCAAAAGAAGAGATCGCGGATGGGAGGGGGGGCTAAGTTTTTCCATATCTTCTGTAGTTACCGAGATTCTTTATGAAAACATCGAAATTTGGCCACCCTGTACATCGATTGGTTTCCACGCGAGTATGTGGTACGCTCTCTACACCATTTTGATGTACACGTTTGTTCGTTATGTTTAACTTGTTTGTGCTTATTAAATATATGTATATTGTCACTCGCACGGCCCTGCATTATATTTACCCTACTAGTTCCTGTATTCAACAAAACTTTTGTAAAATTCAGTACAATTAATATTTTTAATTTTTAAGTGGGGCAAAATACTCAGAAAATTTATCACAGAAATATACGGTACCCCCCACCCAAGAAAAGCGCCCTTCCGTGCTTTCCAAGAATACTTCGATACTCAGCATCACTCCGTTTCGCTAATACAATGAAATGCTATGAACCAGTTATTTATCAAAAAAAAAAAAACAAAAAAAAATTTTTTTTTGCCGACGACCATAGCTCAAAGTTGATGTTGCCTTTATTTTCGGAGGACCTATCGTATGAAAACGATCCAAGACTTCAGGAAGGTTCCTGGCGACCGGAATCGTGTACACATACGAACATACATCCCCCGCACAGCACGTTTAGGCACCCCCCAATGCGGGGGATTGATCTAGTGGGCTGGGATCTTCACCAAAAGATCCGCACCGCCGAGACGGAGATTTGATATAGTGGGTGCATTAGCCGGTTGGCTCGAATTTTAGAGATATTTGACTCAGTAGTTTTCGATATGAGGGAATTTCAATACTTCGTACACTTCGTGTCGAAGTAAAATAGATTTCTCAGTAAATACTGTAAGCAACAGTAACACAATTAATTATAATACTAAAATAATTTTTATTTAATCATGTAAAATTTAAAATGATAAAATACTCAAACATACTTTAAACAGTGAATATATTCAATGATACTGAAGGTTGAGGTTAAGGATGTTTAGATTATGACTGCGAAAGACCAGAATAGAAATAGGGGAATCCCGAGAAACTTTTCCATGCCACTTTCAAGGTTTACAGTGTTGCAAAACGCAATTTCTAACATCAATACAGAAATGTTTTCATGTGGTTTTTTATTTTTAGCTGGTATTGTTAAAATGCATTGTTCGTAATAGCACATGAAAAATTCAATGCAGCTTGCCCTTCTGCTTATATTTTTGCGTTCAGCAGAGAATAAAAAACCAGATATAATAAACAAAAAATTTTAAATATTTGGAACTGTTATATTATAAGCCACCTGTTTAACTGATAAAAGCGATACTCTCAATAAAACAAAAATGTAGTTTCCTTTATAGCTAGTACGAACAACTTTTTTAAGTTTTAAAAATGATATGATTTACATTTATCATCTACCTACCACGTAAGTAAGTTGGTAAAAGCTGTGCCCGGCATGGTCATGAAGAACGCAATAACAGCATAGTAGTTTGTCACATGTGTTGCATTGAAACTCCAAGGGGCTGTCTTTGTGAACAGAACATTTGTCTGTAAGTTCTGGAATGATACCTGCCGATATAGCTGTAACTTTATGAGTCTGTAAACCACGGGCTGCTTTATGCAAAGTCTGACAGCAAACATCACAGTACACTTCATCACAATCAGCACAGCGCAAAGAAGCTGTTTTATTGCAAGCCGTCTGAGAGCATTTCTCTGTAAATAAGAATTTTAAATGAATAAACACAAATAAAGAACTTAACTAAAAATTAAAACTTAAAATGCAATTTTGATACGAGTATTTCATATAAAAAATAAGGTATAAATAAGCAATCTAATACAAATTCTGCCATTTTCTAATCTGAAAGGTCACTTTTACAATTTTTTTGTTGAACTGCTAATACTTGAAATTTAAAATATAGGTACTTACTCCACAACATCCTGTTTTTAAGACCTGGTTGTACAAAAACATCATAGCTTACACATATAGAAAACGCCCTTAAGCACAACTTTACCTTGCAATGCATTTTGGTTCATCGACGAATAATCAGCAACTTCCAACAGAGAGTTCGAGCTGCCTAAGCTAGCCTTGGCTCGGTTTTTAAAGCTGTGACCGGCAGGTTTCAAATTTATCTTGGCAACCTCACTCATGTTCGGTTTGGAGTAGTAAAGCACCCCCAAGAGATAAAAATTTACAGGAAAGATATCTTGCAGCTTGCGCTTCTCATTGTCATCGAGCCGAGAAGGCTGCTGGCATTCAGCACACACAATCTCTCGCTTGTTGAAGGTTGTCCGTACGCACTCTTCGCACATGGTATGGTTGCAGTGCAAAATTAAGGGTACCCTGCCGACGTACAGGTTGCTCCGCACTGTAAGAAAATTTCAACATAACCTCAATCTTGTCAGGGGGCGAAATTCTAACACTTACAGCACATGTCGTAGCTGCGGTTGCATTTGGGACACAAGTACGACTTTAGGTCGTTCATTGTGACTTGACTCGCCGAACCAACGCTAAAGTTGGAAAATGAGCTCGTGCCGCTCATAGAACTGATGGAGCTCATTTCCGAAGAACTCGCAGAAAGGCTTCGACGTAAACGTTTATTCATAAGAACGAAATTAAGTAACAACAAACGTAATTAGTTATTAAAATTATGGACGACCGCATGTATCACTATTCGCTTATATTCACACGAACAACTAGTTATTAAAGGAGTCTTCCACATTCTTCGATGTAAAATGCAAACAAATGCCTTGAAATTGTTTTTGGAGGGGCGCTCAAGCTGTATTTAAAATTTTCGCGGGAAATCTTTATGAGAGGTATTGTAAATAGCAGTAGTACCTAGCATTACCACATTATTCATATTATTTCAAATTGTTCAGCTCTTTTACTATTATATTAATTATTAGTTATTAACAACTGCCAACTGATAATAATCGCTTCATAAGTCACAAGCTACATTTAAAAATACAGGGTGTTCTAATAAAAACTTAACAAAAGCAGGCTACCTATTATGCATATTAAAATTAACGTTATTGCAGACTCTAAAATTTATTGATTAACTGCCATGACTGTATTTATTACTATGGAGACATTAAAAATTACATTACTGGTTACATTAAAAAGTGGTAATTATGATTATTTCCGTCATATCCATAATAATGCGTAATCACTATGGTTTCTGTCAGTTTAACAATGACAAAAATTCAAACGTCAAAATTTAACCGCGGTTAAATATGTGTCAAAATTTAATCGCTTGTGCATAATTTTAACATAATTATTAAATGTGCTTCACCAACTGAATTCTATCTATTTATTCAGGAAATAATCACGCCAAACATGCCGCGTGCATTTAAACTAGCCTGAATAAATTTTGACGATTTTCTGTCAGAATGTTTTGGTCTGAAGAAATATATCTCGTAAATTTTCCGCCCCAAAATCCCTCATGCTACGCACTCGGGATTCTTGTTGAGCGGCAAATTTACTTAACATATTTCTTAGCAAAACATTCTGACAGAAAAAGTCAAAATTTAATCGGCTATTTTAATGCACTTGGGATATTAGCTAGAATGATTTACTTCTACCAATAATAGTGTAATAAATAAACAATAATATTACACCACAATAAACAAGGTTCTGCTGTTGCTTTCAGAAATTACTCGAAAAACTAGAAAAACAAGTTACTCTCCCCTAGCCTATGACAGAGAGAAAGATACTATTTCGTTTTAAACGTACCTAATAATTTTTAAGCAAATTACACATTTTTTAGCAATCAGCAGTAAACCTTTTTAAACTGTATTTTTTATATCAGATTTCTCTAAATAAAAAAACACTTAGATAATGTTTTTTTATTCAGTGCCTAGAACGGTATTTCCAAAGGACGTAAAGTTTAAATATGCATTAGTTTACTGAAAATAAGTAATTTATGGGCTAGTAATGTACAAAAACGATGGTAATAAGAAAAACGAAGAAGATTTAAATAATGAATTTTAAAAACTTCAGTTTACAATGTAACTTGAAAAAACTGTGCTGCAACTGAATAGTAATTTACATAATCAGCAAATTAGTAGGCCATACGTGGTGGATTTATCGTCAAAAAATGTTTATGTACAAAATTATACTTTATTATTTAATCCATACCTAGCTTAGAATAGCTATACTTCTGCATTTAATATTAAAATTCGAGGTAGGAATAAATACTAGCTATTTTGTCTTTTGACAGCTGAAAAAGAAACTAACATCTGTCGCATCTTGTATGTACATTGTACAAAGCTAAAGGGAAACAGGTATAACAAAAGACGCAAACTTGTTTCTCGATAAACTATGAAAAGGAGAACTGTGTTTTGCGTCAACGCAGAAATCATATTGGGGTTGTAACTAGAAAACTCTTAATAAAACAGAAATTTTAATACTTTGGTTTGCTATGCTACAATTTCCAGATTCCAGTTTTCATTCAATGCTTTCCAATAGAAAACTCTCGTATACTGCTATAAATTTTATTTTGGTTTCATCTCATAAAAGTATTGTATTATGGAGCGGAAAACTTAAACTCAGGGGCGTCTTAAGTGGAGGTGCAAGGCGTGCACGGCACCCGGCGGTAGGGCCTAAAAGGCAGCAGCTACACCTTCGTTACATAACCGATTTTTGAAAATTTGAAATAGAGTTTTCCTCTAACACTATTGGTGGAGATAAAGCGGCATAAGTCATAACACTCATAACTAATGAAATAACGTCAGCGTGTGACGTAACGTGCAGGAAAATAAATAGGTGGATTTTGGAAAAAATAATTTGGAGATAAATGCAGTCGATTATAATAGACATTTTATCGAACCATCTAAGATCTGCCGCATCTTTAGTTGATATATTGGAATACATATTTGTCTAAAAGTAAGTTAATTAGCACATTCCCAAATATATCGATTGCTTTACGCGTTTACTTAACATATCCTGTCTCTGTTGCTAAGGGTGAAAGAGCATTTCCAAGTAAAAACTAAAAAAATATGTAAGATCAAGTATGCCAAAAAAATGCTATCAAAGCTAGCTATAATAGGTAGTGAAAACGACATTGACATAGATATAAACTAGTTTTTAAACCCACCACGTAGATGGCGTTACACTGATTAAAATAATGTTCGCATTTTTAAAATGAATTGTAAATAAAGAATTTACAGAAGAAAATGTTTTAACGTCTTTAATAAAGAAAGTTTACAGCATGAGAACAACTTTTGCTAGGTCGAATAACGGTTAAATGTTTCTAGTAATATTGAAACAGTAAGAGGAAACACTCAGTGCTGCTAATTACATTAATTCACTATGAAGAAAAATATTGTAGTCGGTGGGATCAAATCTGCTCTCACAGGCGGAATCCGATTGCTAGTCAGACGCTTTATTATTCGGGTACAAAAAGAATGGATCAGAAAGCAAATAGCAGTCGAGTAAAGCTTCATGTGTTCATAGTAAAGACATTTCAACTCGATGTAAGAAGTAACATTGTATTGTAGAGTGTAGACGTCTTAATAATTACTGAACCGTATGTGATAGTTCTTTATTAAAAGAGTAGAATCCTTATTTACGGGCTGGGTTAAATTCCGCTTACTTATCTTTGCATTATAAAAGGCACGGTGACAACAGGACCGATGGACGATGAACTGAGCCCGATCGTTGAGGATGAAAAGGTGACATATGCAAATACGCAAACACACAGGCACAACATGCGTTTATATACCGATAGCGATATTTAAAACATGGTATTATTTTATTTAATAAAAGGTACACCACTTTGATATGCACTGAAAGACAAACAGGCAGAACACTTAATATTTTCATCATTTTGAAACAGTCAGATACTATCAATATTAATTTTCTACAAAAATGCAGTTGACAGCAAAACAGCAATGTTACAGTTTTACTGTTACTGCTTTATTGTATAAAATTAATAATTTACTGCTAGTAACTCAGACTGCTCAGAATTATGAAAATATTAAGTGTCCCACTTTCTTTGTCTTTCAGTGTATTTAATGAAAATATCGAATCTCAAATGTCTTTTGTACGGGCTTCTTTTAAAGATTTTCTTAATTGTAAGGCATAAGATATTCTATATACCAGATTAAAGAATTTATATAAGAATTTTGTTAAATGCATTTAATAAAATGTTTTGTAGTAATTTTTGTTGAATGGTATCCATATTTCCGTGGTACATATATTGTTACAGATAAATGAGTTTTCTTTTTTCCAATACTTCTTAGTCTCTTCCTCAAAAAGTGCTGAAGTTGAAAGTTTGTTAACATATTTTGTATTCCCATCAGTATTCTGCTCAGATAGCCTTACCTACAAAAGCTAATGGCAAATATAGGTGATTTTCCTTCTCACAAATAATCTGTATACTAATTTATCTGTTGTGGTGTTGTTCATCTTTCTGGTTCCGTAAGGCTGATTTACTGAACACTATTAAATTTTCGATATTTATGTCAATTTCGCTTTCTTCAAAATTTACAAACGCAAAGCAGGGAAAACAAACTTGACTGTATTTGTCGCTTTGTTCTCTTGTAATAACGATTACACATCGATTATTATCGACGTGCCAACATGTGTACTTCAACCTGTTCAAACAAGTTTGATTTCTTTGTGTTGCTCTATTCTGTGCTCTGGTTCACCATCATTGTGCCGTTTACGCGCTTGGGTAAATGCCATCGCCTGACGTACTTGCTGATCGTTGCATTGTAGTGATGGGCAGAATCGAATTCATCGCATTCGAATACTTTTGAGAATCGAATGATCATTCGAATGCAAACAATTCGAATGCAAAATCGCACTGGAATTCTGATTCGGGTTGTGTGCTTGCTCTCGTACTGGGGGAGTGGTGACGTGTGACCTCGGCTGGGCGACACGCAACACCAGAGATAACGAGACGCTGCACGTGCACAAAGCAAAAATAAAAAATTCTTTTGATTGTAGGCGGTTCAGCTTACCCTATTAAAAACGTATATTTGTTTTGAAATACTTAAATGTTAAATTTATAGTACCGAAAATGAATATGAGAAAATGACAATTTATTGTTATTACGGGCCTAATGTATTTCTTTAAAATAAATTATTAAGACGACCCCAGCGTTTGTTTTTCTTTCCCTTCGATGCATCTGTTTAAATTTTTAGTAGATTTGGTTGCTTTTATGATTTTGGTGGTGCTATATCGTTGGAGTGTGCAATCTTCAGTATGTGTGGTAATATTTTAATTTTATATTTAATTCTGTAGTATATATTTAACTAGAAACCTTTCAGCACCAACTATTCAAGTGAGACCTGGATCAAAAAAATCTGTCGTTTGAGAGTTGATTCCATTCCTGCCTTCTATGGAAATCAAAATACCTCTATGTAATGTCTATCTAAAGTCGAAACTTTCGGAATGGCAACGGGCAGTTCTCTGTGCATTTATATAGTTTCTTTCGGAGCGAGTTTGCCGCGGCGGGCATTCTTTAAACTCCTATGATACGCAGAGCTGTGCTAGCTAAAACTGAAACGATTCGAGTGCGAATCCGAGTACCAACCGCCGCCAAGCGCCGATGCATTCGAATTCAGCATTCGGATCGGAATCGAGATCACGCCCGGCGAGATTTACAAACACCGATTAAGTATTCGATTCGAAGCATTCGAATACACTCAAAAGAATCGAATGCATTCGAGATCTTGCGAGAATCGAATACTGTAGTAATTTGCATTCGAATAGTCCCATCACTATTGCATTGTGACGACACGGACCGATGGCGGAAGAACTGCGCCCGATTGGTGCAAACGTGACACACGCAGATAATCAGGCAGGCCAGCATCTAAGCAAGCACAATGCACGTTTATATACAGTGTGTCCAAGATAAGGAGGGCCAGTATGGGGATCTCGGTAATGGTAAGAGATACAAATTTGGTTAAATGGGAAGAAAGTTGCGCAATTAAAGGACTAAAAAAATGACGTCTAGAAATCCTTGATATGATTTTTCGTTTTTGAATTATCTCAAAAAAACCGAATTTTTGGGTTTTCTTTTTAATTTTTTTCTGGCGTTAATATTAAAGTTAGAGCGAAACTGATTAAACTTCTTTATAGCAACTTTTAGTGGACTTAATGACTACGTTATCAATTTTTTTATCCAACGTTTCGTCTTCGAGAAACCATCATCAACTTCATTTTTTTAAATACGGTCCTGGTTTTTTGATGCCAAATTTGCAAAGCCCTTGTTACTCTGAATTCCACAATGTGCCACATATTATGGTTTAATTATGTTTCGAGCTTTTTTCTGATCATCATCAGAATTTTTTTTAGATACGGACCTGCATTTCTCATAATTTTGTAAAAATAAGTTCATACATTAAGTGACGCGTTTTTAGATGCCGTTAAAATATTGAAATGCACATCATAATGTCATAATTTTGATACATTAATTTAATAACCAACCAATAACTATTAACAATAAACAACAAATAAATAAACAAAACATAGGCAGAAAGAATGAGAAAACGAGCCTTGAAACAATGTAATAGGTATTTAAGGTTTTGAAATAGAAGAAAAACTTAGAAGATTGGTTCTTGAAGCCTTTCAAAGTATAACGCCAGTATTGCTGAATAATGTTTTAGATTCTACAGTTAGATGTTATTTATGCATAGAGAATGATGGCAACCTTTTTGAATACCTTCTGTAAATTTAATACCTATTAAATGGTTTTGATGTTCGTTTTGTTATTCTTTCTGTCTATCTTTTGTTCATTTCTTTTTTCTTTATTGTTAATAGTTATTGGTTGGTTATTAAATTAATGTATCAGAATTATGACATTATGATGTGCATTTTAATATTTTAACGGCATGTAAAAAGGCCTAACTTACTGTACGAATTTTTTTTGACAAAATTATGATAAATGCAGGTCCGTATCTAAAAAAAATTCTGATGATGATCAGAAAAAAGCTCGAAACATAATTAAACCATAATATGTGGCACATTGTGGAATTCATAGTAACAAGGGCTTTGCAAATTTGGCATAAAAAAACCAGGACCGTATTTAAAAAAATGAAGTTGATGATGGTTTCTCGAAGACGAAACGTCGGATAAAAAAATTAATAATGTAATCATTAAGTCCACTAAAAGTTGATATAAAGAAGTTTAATCAGTTTCGCTCTAACTTTAATATTAACGCCAGAAAAAAATAAAAAAGAAAATCCAAAAATTCGGTTTTTTTGAGATAATTCAAAAACGAAAAATCATATCAAGGATTTCTAGACGTCATTTTTTTAGTCTTTTATTTGCGCAACTTTCTTTCCATTTAACCAAATTTGTATCTCTTACCATTACCGAGATACCCATACTGGCCCTCCTTATCTTGGACACACTGTATAAGAACGATACTGTTAACGAATTTGCCATGAGAAAATCAAGAAAATTTGATTTTGGCTGTTGAAAAATAATAAATATTACTTTCAAACTTTAATTGATATTTTGATGCTTATGAAATTATGGGATTATCAATAAATAAAATTGTTTGGTTTATATTAAGAGTGTTTTCCTATTTAGCTCCACTCAACTCAAATCACTTATTCTTCTAACCACCTAACCCCCAACCCAGAGGGAGCGGTATATGGGACTTTGCACCCCGACGGCAGGTATACTAGAGACGCCCCTGCTCAAATTTGCGTTTAACAGATACAGATTATACCTTTACTAGCTGAAACCCGCGGCATATGCCGCATTTAAAATGTAGGACGAATTTAATAACTTTTGTTGCACTAAAGAAAGTTTTAAAAGCACGCTAGAGAATGGCAATAAGGAAAAGTTCCAAAAATATATTTTCAAATGGAAAGTTTCTGGAAAGAAAACGCTCGCCTCTGGAAAGCGTTTTATGGACATTCTTGGATAGCCTCCAGGCAACTGTCTTTCATATTGAATACTGCAAATACTGCTGAATTGAATAGTGTCTTCTTTTTCTGTTCATTATTAAATGGTAAATGGTACAGTACACGCAAGCATGAAAGATAAGCGATACAATGTTCAGGTAAGATACATTTTAGCTTAAAAAGTATAATTATTTAAAATACTGATTGCTGCTTCAGATGGATTCTAAGCAGTAACGAATACTAAGTATATATTTTTACTTTGTAGATCTTCCTCGATGAAGACAAAAACATAACCTCAACTTCTTGCACATGTCCTCGTGGACAAGTTTCATGTCATCATGTTGCTGCACTGGCACTATTTGCCCATTACAATACATCAGTTACAGACCAGTCATGTAGCTGGTCAGTGCCTAAACAATACAAAGCACTTGATGGAAACGTGAGAACAATCGATGAATTGTTTTTGCCGTCTAAGGAATATCGAGCTTCAAAGAGAAGTGTTACCAAGGAAGAGATCGAAACGCTTAGAGAAAAATTTGATTCGTTTGGAGGGGTGGTAGGATTCAGTTGGCTTCTAGCACCTAGACTTACTGCACAGGAAGATATTATTGTTCCGCAGATTAGTTATATAATTTTCTTCGCAGAATATCAAAATATATCTGAAAAAATTAGTTATTTTGAACAAAAAGTGAATGTTTCTCCTAACCAATAACTATATTTGAGTAAACCATAGGGCAGTAAAAAATCCCTTGTGGTTAATTATTCGCAGGTTTCGTTTAACAGCCAGTTCGTTCGGTACGGTGCTAGCAGCTTCCAAAAGAAATCGGTACCCTCCATCGCTTTTCAAAAAACTACCAGGTTTGCTTTGCAAAATATTTTTCACATTTTTTCATAAAGTTCATTATGCAGGCACATATAACTTAGATGGAGTATAGGCCATTCGGTGGGGGCGAGAACATGAAAATAATGCAATAGAAGCATTTGGGGCAGCAACTGGACTTCCTGTGACATCTGCTGGACTATGGCTCCATCAGTGTGGATACCTTGGGGCCACCCCAGATGGCCTTGTAGACGAAGAAGAGCTTGTGGAAGTTAAATATCCATTTAAATATCGCAATTCCAACTTGATGGAATCATTGCACATGATAAAGGCTATATTTGTTCTTACGATAAGGTACTGCAACAGTTTGTGGTAAATGAAAACCATGAATATTTACACCAAATACATAAAAAGAAATAGTATCTAGTTATCTGGACTCCTCAAGTCATAGCAATAATTCCAGTTACAAAAAAAGAAAAATAGGCAGAAAATATAGAAATTTTGAAGAATTTTTATCATACAAAATGCCTTTCATCTCTAGTGAAAGTCGAAATTAAATAAATGTGTAACTATGTTGTGAGTAAAATAGCATACATACCTCGTGAGAAGGCTTATTCCAACTTCGCGCTTTTAGCTGACCTCCCCTATATGGAGCTCATCCCAGCGCGGGAAGCAATCACGGAAACAAACTGTGCACATCATCAAATATTTAGTTATTAATTTAAAGTTACTGTTTGATGACGTGCACCGTTTGGTTCCGTGATTTACCTATAGTTAATCACAGTGCTTTTTTTGTAAAATATAAGGTGCCGGTACTCTGCGTTTTCAGTTCACTAGTCGCGAGAATAATTTTTATTAATGGCGTCTTTTAAAGCCATTCTTGTAAATTTTGTAAAGACAAAATTTAAAAAAATACATAAAGTAATAATTTTAATGTAGTGTCATAATTATATTGAAATTTTTATACAATACAAATATTAAATATTCATAAGATAATATTTACAAAATATTCCAAATTTTTGTCACACTCTCGTCCTCAGAAATATCTCGATTTCTTATTTTGCTGTTCATATCAACTGCTGAATGGCGTTTTCGAAGTAGCCAAGAGTCAACGTATTTCGCCGGGTCAAAACGTATCAATGGTGGCCCCACAATTTTGACAAACAGCAATGAAGATACTGTCTTTGTCAGTAAAGAAGCCCTGTTGGGGGTCATAATTAAATTCATCTGGGAAAATCCACGTTCACATTCACTGGACGAAATTGGTATAGTGTTCAATGCATTCACTAATTTATTTAATTTTTCGGGAATTATCTTATCAACGAGATATTCGCGAAATCCACGCACTGCATATCTTTCGTCAATTTGGAAGGTTGTTGCTAAATCTCGTATTTGATCTTCGCCATATGTTAACTGGGAATTCACGTCTTCAGGCCAATGATTTTTATCAAATACTCTTGTTGCTGCCGCTAAATTTATACTAGTAGGATCAAGCAGTCTAGATCTCATCGATTCTTCTAAAGTTTCATAGAAAGTATTTGTATTAATTGGAGGATAATTCTTCTTTTCCTTGCTACAAAGTGGAACATTTTGAAACTGTCCTTTTTCCACAGCTTCAAGAGCATATTTGTAAAACGGTCCTGTATTCGTTTTCCTTTCGTGAAAAAGTTGTATAATTGCTTTGATCTTGTTACTTGCCCTATACAGATCTATATTCCGTTCTTGTAAATCCAAACTTAAATCAGATAACTCTTGAAGGGAATCGCACATTAAACCTAAGTCTAATATAAAGTTTTTGGATGTAATTATAAGTTGCAAGCCCTCATATTTACATCTATCTGTTTTATCACGCGTTGAATCATTTTTAGCTTCTTCAAAATGATTTGTGAGAGCTTGGTAATTATTCCAAACAGCCGAAACAGACCGAAAACTCGATGCTACCCAATACTCGTGTACTTAATATTCGTCCAATTTTTAATAGTTCAATGTCGAGTAAATTTGCACACAATTTTAATTCTCTTGCATTTTTCGGTGATGCATTATAAAGGACGTACAGTTTATCAATAAACGATTTAAACCGATTAACACCCGACACATATTTTACAGCATCACCCACTGACAATTCTAACCTATGTGCCACACAATTAAAAATTTATTTTTCAATAGTTGGGTTACCCCGTTTTTACTGCCCATCATAACAGCCGCGCCATCACAAGCAATAGATATTAAATTACTTTTTAGGTAAGTTTCTGTCAACCCATGCGAAAAAAGGCATTCTAATAAACAGTCAAAAATTCCTCTTGCTGTAACACTGTCCAGTTCAATTAAATCTAGAAATAAATTTACAGGGGAAGTCATTCCAGTGTCTGAAATAAAAATTCGAACATACACAATTAAAGTTGACTTCTTACACAATGTAGTTGATTCGTCAATTATCAATGCAAATTTACTGCCTGACATCGTAATTTGTTTTACCAAAGTTTTCCTCATTTCTTCACTTATGTGATTAATTATGTTAATGCACGCATTAGTCGAATGAAGAATGCGACCCATATCCGTGCCATTTAGTTCTTGCAAGTTAATTTCAGATTCAAAGTTATGAAAAGATTGATTTTCCTTAGCAACCTTATATGCGGTGCGAAAAATTTTTGCCGTAATCAGTTTTTCCCGAGACAGAACATACGTTCTCCAGGGATTCTTTTTCAGCTTGTGCGATCAATTTTAGCGAGGCTTTATGTGCTGCAGTATCTTTGTGATCAAAAATTTTTTTCTTAAAGATGTTAAATGATGTCTAGTTTCCCCAAAGTATAAAACTTCAACATTTGCCCATTCCTTCGAAATCTTCATTCCCATTTTCTTTTCTACTCCAAGAGTTCCAATTTTTTTGCAGGGTTTACAGCCAAGTTTACCATTTTCGTAATCTAGCCAATCGTATTTCTTGCAAAAATCATTTTTCTGATCAATGGTCCAGCAACTGGGCCAATCAATTTTAGTTTCTTTATCTAAACTAGACGTTGACACTTCCGGCAGTTCATGGGGAATCACAGAGGCACTATTTGCTGCAGTTGTACTTCCATTGGATTCTTCAACGGCCTTTAATTTTTTATTTGTTACTGGAGAAAAAAAACTTGTAATGCGTTTCATCTTATATAATTACAACAGTTTTTGTTCACAATAAATCACTCACGACTCGCGTAACCACTAAACAAACGTGAAGAAACTATATGCAAAATTTTTACTGAACAAATCCACAAGGGGGAAGTGCACGTAAAGCTGTATAATTCCAACTGAGAGTAAGTAAGGTGTTTTTTGTACGATTAACTTGATAAGAGGCTTCCACGAATGGGGCCCCCAATTAATCCACTGCGAATTCCGGTTCAATGGGATTCAGTTAGTTATTGGAGTGAAACAAGCCTTAACAAACACGAGTATATTGAGTAACAACGATTACAAACGTCACTGATGGACCGATGGTTTTTTACAAAAGCTTCAACTGTTGTGACACGCTTGGATTGGCCACGCGAAAATAGCGAATTGCGCGTAACCGTAACACAAAACAACCTGGAAACGTCTTTCCCAGGGAGTTAGAACGACCGCAACCCAGCACAAAGCCTAGCTGAACTTGCTTACTCGAGGCTCTGAATCTAACTAACTCTGAATTTACAACGAGCCGAACTCGCCCATTCAAGGAGGGGCAAGCTCAAACACTATTGGCTGAGGCGATCCTGCGTAGCCAATCGGAGCGTCGCACGTTATTTAGGAAAAATGCTTATTCTAAGAAACCTTAATGCTAAGCTCTCTCAATGAGGCAATTGAACGAAATCCATAAACCCATGATTCCCAAATATGCTAAGTCGGCTTAAGTTCTAGTAGAAAATGTATCCATCCGCTTAAAAGCCATTAAGAGAAGCTTACAAATTCCTTTCCAACATTAACAGAGGCAAACAAATACGGCAAGATGCAAATTTGACTTTACCACGACCTTTGAATGAGATAAAACAGTTATGACTTGAATTACATGATTAATTATAATCAAGAAGGTTTTGATGCACGCATCTGTGTGAATCAAACATGCCGCCCCCGAAGTGCCGAATATGGCACGACGTGATTAAATCCCAAAATTAAACTGAAATCTAACACTACCAAATAATTAAATGCATAACAAGAACTAAGGACAGATGATAATCCAAGAGCCTTACAGATAACTTACAACTAGCATGAGTACAAACAAAGAAACAACTAAACCTAGCAAAATGTTCAATCAGCGAAAACTACCAACTAAGAGCAAAGTCAATGTTTATTGCCCTTGATCGCAATGATCGTCTTTGGGTAGGATGTACACTTTACGCACCGAGCGTTTCAGGAGATTCCCTCGGGAATCGCGCACCTGCACCACACGCACAACACCATCCGCTCCTGGATATGTGGCCGAGATGATTGCCAGTGGCCAACGGTAGCTTGGAGATGCCTCGTCGTGGACGAGTACCACGTCGCCCACCTGGGGGGCTAGAGAAGTGCTGGAGGACTTCCACTTAGGCCGGCGCTGCAGGAGGTGGAGGTAGTCCCGGGACCAACGATCCCAAAACTGCTGAGACAGCCGCTGGACCAGCCCATAGCGGCTGAGACGATTTTCCGGTATGCCCTGGAGTTGGGCTTCCGGAAACGAAGTCAGCTTCCGACCGATCAAGAAGTGGGCAGGAGTAAGGACTTCGGGGAATGAGGCGTCGGTAGGGAGAACACAGAGTGGGCGGGAATTTAGTATCGCCTCCACTTGAGTCAGCATGGTGTAATACTCAACGAAAGTTAACTTTGCATTGCAAGATATTCGCCTTAAATAATATTTCAATGACTTTACCCCCGCTTCCCAAATGCCGCCAAAGTGCGGAGAGCGTGCCGGAATAAAATTCCACTTAATGTTATGTTTCGACAATTCTTCCCTTATGCATTGCTCACTAGAGCCTGACAGGATATTTTTTAATTCCGATAGCTGATTTCTGGCACCGGTGAAACAGGTAGCATTGTCAGAAAATATGTTGGAGGGTAAACCGCGTCTGGAGATGAATCTCCTCAACGATGCGATGAAAGCCTCCGTCGTGAGGTCTTCCACGAGTTCAAGATGAATAGCCTTCGTGGCTAAACACACAAATAGGGCTACGTAAGCCTTTACTTCTTTCGCGCCTCGCCCGGATTTGTTTTTTATAAACACGGGACCCGCGTAATCTATCCCGCAATTGCTGAAAGGGGGAGAGGGTGTGACACGAGCTTCGGGTAGTGATCCCATCAAGTGTTCATTCATCTTAGGCTTGGCCCGGAAGCATATCACGCAATTGTGTATTACTTTACGTATTAGGTCTTTGGCCCTCACGATCCAAAACTTATCCCGCAATGAGGCTAGTAACACCGAGTGTCCACAATGCAAGAGCCGCAAATGCTCTTGCTTCACGATTAGCAACGACAAAGGGTGACTAGCTGGTAACAAAAGGGGATGTTTCTGATCAAAGCTTAGATTGGAGTTTTCTAGACGGCCGCCCACGCGCAGTAGGCCCTGATCGTCCAGAAATGGGTTTAGAGAAAGCAGCGCACTATTTTTCGGCAATGGCGCCTTTTTAGACAAAACTGCTATTTCTCCGGAAAAGACTTCCGCCTGGGCAATTTTGATCAGGCGGCGAGTCGCGTCCTCCAATTCGTCAATGGCTGGAGGTCCCGACCAGCGCGTTTCGGTGTTTCTGTTTCTCGCGAGACGCAGGCAGTACGCGACTACGCGCTGTAATTTTGTAAAACTGGAATAGCGCCTGAAAAGTTCAAATTCTGGGACGCGATGGTGAAGAGTGGCCACTACTGGGCGCGACTCTTGGGCTGCTAGCTCACCCGAATCAATTTTAACGGGCTGGGGTTTTAAGTCCGCCTGTGACAAAAATTCTGGCCCGTGCCACCACAAGCGTGAGTTGAGTAACTCCTGGGGTAACATTCCCCTGCTAATTATATCGGACGGGTTGCAATTTGTACGCACGTGAAACCATTCTTCCCTATTGCTTAGTTCGTGAATCTCGGACACCCGGTTCGCGACGAACGTCTTCCAATTACTCGCATCCTTATTTATCCAGTGCAGAGTTATGGTGGAGTCCGACCAATAGTACACGCGGTCAAATTTAAATGCGGAGGAATCGAGTATAGTTTTAATCAAACGAGCCAACAGTAAGGCTGCGCAAAGCTCCAAACGAGGCAAGGATATTGTTTTTAATGGAGCGACCCTTGACTTAGCACAAAGCAAATTGGTGGTGACATTACCGCGCGCGTCAACGCAACGTATATACACGGCGCACCCATAGGCTACAGAACTCGCGTCCGCAAATCCGTGGAGATTTATCGAATTTATGTCATCGCAAATCACCCGTCTCGGAATTGCCAACGAGCCCAAAGAGCGTAATGAAGAATGGAGTTCGTCGTATCTGGAGCGCATCTCCATGGGCACCGTTTCGTCCCATGACAACTTCAACTGCCAAAGCCGTTGCACGAGAAGTTTCAAAGTTAGAACGCTTGGACCAAGTAGTCCCAAGGGATCGAATACTTGAGCCATACTAGAGAGTATAGCCCGCTTGGTAACTGATTTGCAACAGCTAGGGTTCACTCTGTAACTTAGCACGTCCCGCCGAGTATCCCAAAAAATGCCGAGAGTTTTCTCCGTGGCGTCTTCCGTCAAAGAAATGGGCTCCACGCTTCCGCGATCCACACCAATGGCGCTAGCTACTTCACTGTCGTTGGATGCCCACTTTCGCAATTCAAACCCGTACCCCGACAAAGCGCTACTAATTTCGAATTGCGTTTTTATGGCTTCCGCCCTATTTTCAAAACCAGTCAGTAGGTCATCTACATAAAAATCCCGGCTAATTCTTAATGAGGCCTCTGGAAGCGATGCTTCGATTTCCTGGGCGATTTGTATCAAGCACCTAGTTGCTAGGTACGAGGCTGATTTAGTACCGTAGGTGACCGTTAATAATTTGAAGCATTTTACCGCTGAGGTTTTGTCGTCACGCCATAAAATTAATTGGTATTGCGTCTGCGAGGGGTCCACGAGAATTTGCCTATACATTTTGGCGCAATCTGCTTTCAGCACGTACTTGAATTGCCTAAAGCGACAAAGAATTGCAAACAACGACTGCTGGACCACTGGGCCCTTATGTTGAAGGTCGTTAAGCGATACTCCGGAGGAGGACGCACAACTGCCGTCAAAAATAACGCGATGTTTGGTCGTTGAACTGTCCTCCTTTATGACTGGCAAATGTGGTAAATAAAACCGAGGATGAGGAAGGCTCGCTTCGTCGTCCACCTTGCTCAAGTGACCAAGCGACTCGTATTCTTTGAGAAATGCGGAATACGCGGTTTTCAACTCGGGATTTTTTGACAATTTGTTTTCTAATGAATAGAAACGCTTTAACGCTATACCGCGCGAGTCTCCCAGCGATGGAGCATCTTTCCTGAAAGGTATGCTCACGATGAACCTACGCGGCTCCGACGACGCCCGTTTCGTAGTCGATTGAAAATGGTCTTCGCAAAATTTGTCATCAGCAGAGAGTCGGCCTGATGAACCGTACGCCCCCTCGATTTCCCAAAATCTCTGAATGCCGTGCTCGATGCCGGCTACACTTAAATGAACTCTATTTGAAAGAATGAGCCCTCGATTTTCGACATTCATGTTTCCGCCTAAAACCCAACCAAAAAGAGTTTTTGTTAAGAATGGCTTCTCTGGGCCCAATTTCACCTGTCCCTGACAGAGCACTTGCCAAAAGACATTCGCGCCTAATAAAAGATCAATCTTTCCCGGTGTATTACAATCTGAATCGGCTAGCACAATGTTTGGTGGGATCTTCAAATCCCTCAACGAGAAAGCAAGGGCCGGCAGAGGGTCCGTAATTTTGTCTAACACAACACAGCTCAAAATGTCCTCGTATTTCCCGTTGCGGGAGCGGATTCGAACGTTTGCTCTGAATTCAGCGTTCAGAGCCCTGGCACCAACACCCGACAGTGAGGTGATATTACCTCGTTTCGCAATTTTCAAATTTTGACACAAGTCGGCGCTAACTAAGTTAAGTTGGGATCCGGGGTCCAAAAGAGCTTTTGCCCGGGAAAATGACCCGGAGGATCCTTCTACGAATACGCTAACCGTGGACAATAAAACTTGCGCTGGCGCCGCGATTGCAGGACGGCTACAGGCTGCTGAAACGGATGCGACGGGTGCCTCGCTCGGGGCGACGGCCCCGACCTCCCGTGCGTAGCTGCTGGTTTCTGGAGGTCCAGGACGCGGCGACGGAATATTTTCGTGCGCGTCGCGCTTTGGACGCAAACACAGTAAAGTATGGTGCTTTTTTCTGCATACGCGACATCTCGACGATGTGCATTTTACCACGAAATGTCCGGGCTTGAGACAATTGTTGCATAGTTTCAAACGACGCGCCTCTTCGATACGAGCGTTAACCGACAATTTTGAAAAAGATTCGCAAGCGCTAATCGAATGATTACTATTTTTGCAAAAATCACAAGAGTGATTACCTTGCTCTCTGGCTACATGAGCGCGTGCATGACTTTTTTGCTCGGATCCCTGATTTCCCAAACTCGAACCTATTTTCGCAGCTTCCAGCGAACCTAATAAGTGACTTTTGCTTTCTAAAAAATCTAACAACTCTCGCAAAGTAGGAAATTGTCCGGTATGTTTGTATAATTCCCAGTCAGTCTGCATTGCTGAGCTGAGCTTCGAAACTATGATATGTATTAGTATGGTGTCGACTGTGGGTTCCCCGTACGCCTTTAAAATTTCCAAAATTCTAACTACACTATCGAGCAGCCTTTGAACAGACGAATGTGAATCCTTTTTTACGCTCTCTAAACTGAATAACGCATTTATGTTTGATTTTACTATCAGTTTCTTATTTTCAAAGCGCTTGACTAGGATGTCCCAAGCATAGTTATCGTTGGTAACTTTTAACGACGAGATTGAACTAGCAGCTTCTCCCTTAAGGGAAGAAATCAAATAGTAAAATTTCTGAACGTTGGTCAAATTAGCGTTGTTATGAATAAGCGACGTAAAGGAGTCATGAAATTGAACCCAATTCTCGAATTTCCCCAAAAATGAAGGCAAATCTAAGGGTGGTAATCTTAATCCAGCGAGCTCTCCTGAAGGGCCACTTTGCAAAGAATTTTGACCTAGATTCGGTTTTATACCCGGACTGATCTTATTTTTTGATAAGAATTCCTCGACTGTGCTACTAATCTCGCTAAAATGAGTCATAAAAGAGTCGAATTCATTGAAAAGTTCATCAAAGTGTTCAGCGTCGGCCTCCATTAGGCCCTCCATTGACTTCTCATACTCATCCAACAAATTTTGGAAACAACTAAACTCTTTTGACAAGCTGCCGACCTCGTGAGCCTTCACGGGGCTGGACGAAGAAATTCTATGAAATAGAGTTTCGAAACGATCTACTTTGGCTTTTATGAATTTGCAACGAGTGGTTAAAGCACGAGTTTCCGACATGACCGCTGATGCCGAACGAGTTTCCACCATGACTGACACAAGCAAAAAACAACACTAAACGAAGGTGTAATGGAAAAGGACTTACTTTTGATTTGAGAACGCAGTAACTTCTTGACGAACAGAAAACCAACCCGCTGCCGATCGCTGCCGCTTGACGTGGGACCTGGACTCGGTGTAAGCTCTCGATGGTTGAATTTCCTGGTGTTGGCGAAGCTTCTTGATGCTCTCCGACGAAATGATGTTGGAGCGATTGCATCCACCAGCTACTGGAAACTTGTACACTCGCGTTTTTTAGCTTCTTCCAAATCCGGCTCGAAGGACCAATGTTTTTTGTACGATTAACTTGATAAGAGGCGTCCACGAATGGGGCCCCCAATTAATCCACTGCGAATTCCGGTTCAATGGGATTGCCGGGAACTGCCACTTAATAACCCTAACTTGGGTTCAGTTAGTTGTTAGAGTGAAACAAGACTTAACAAACACGAGTATATTGATTAACAACGATTACAAACGTCACTGATGGACCGATGGTATTTTACAAAAGCTTCAACTGTTGTGACACGCTTGGATTGGCCACGCGAAAATAGCGAATTGCGCGTAACCGTAACACAAAACAACCTGGAAACGACTTTACCAGGGAGTTAGACCGAAACGCAAACTAGCACAAAGCATAGCTGAACTTGCTTCCTCGAGGCTCTGAATCTAACTAACTCTGAATTAACAACGAGCCGAACTCGCCAATTCAAGGAGGGGCAAGCTCAAACACTATTGGCTGAGGCGATCCTGCGTAGCCAATCGGAGCGTCGCACGTTATTTAGGAAAAATGCTTATTCTAAGAAACCTTAATGCTAAGCTCTCTCAATGAGGCAATTGAACGAAATCCATAAACCCATGATTCCCAAATTCGCTAAGTCGGCTTAAGTTCTAGTAGAAAATGTATCCATCCGCTTAAAAGCCATTAAGGGAAGCTTACAAATTCCTTTCCAACATTAACAGAGGCAAACAAATACGGCAAGATGCAAATTTGGCTTTACCACGACCTTTGAATGAGATAGAACAGTTATGACTTGAATTACATGATTAATTATAATCAAAAAGGTTTTGATGCACGCATCTGTGTGAATCAAACACATAGTTTGCTCCATTTTCATCTTTCAATAGGACATACAGAGAGATTATCATTCATGTATTTAAGACTGTATGTTTGCATATACTACTTTGAAACCTTCAACATGTTTATAGTACGTAATTCATCTGCAAAATGCGTTTTTGACAAACTTAGGTCTCTCTTCAGACAGCTATAAAAGAGAAAACAAATTGCAAGTTGTGTGCTATCTACATTATGTTTTACATATGGAGCTCTTTGTGACACATTTAATGCTGTGAGTATCTTTTCCAACGTACAATTAAGGGTGGTTTAAAAACCTATCTTTAACTTGTGAGTTAACTAAAATAAGAATCATTTGGGTGTTTCGTTGAAGTAAATTGCATTTAAAACGCATACTTGAAGTGCATCCCTATCTACAACTGCGAGACAAACCAGTGCTGCAAGCACTTTCTTTTTGGTGTCTCCCATCGGCGTGTCCATTTGCAACCCGATCCCTCTCCCGGGAATATTAAAGCGGATTTTTCGGGAGCTGTCTATGGAATTGCATGAGAGTTGAAAATAAGCTGCTACGCTGGCTATTGATCAACTTCTTACCGCCTGCAATTGTTTATGGTTTCCCTGATTATCAACATCGTACTTGGTCAGATCGTTACATTCAGCTGTTGAATTGTCATATGTGCTTTCCATTTAATTATATAATACTGCGTGCATGCGTCTGCTAACCTAAATATTGAGATACTTAAAGTTTGTTAAAATTTTAGAAGGTTAGAATCGGTTTGTGAGCAGAGATATGTATTGTATAATTTAATTACTTGTTTGTATTGAAATTTTGTTGTTTTAAATTTCGCTGCTCACAAAACCTCAGTTTATTAAACTACGAGTTACTGCTTCTTTATCAATTTAACAACGTTCACCATTCTTATCTTTCTTATCGGCCGATTTGCTCTTAGATTATGCATCTTTTTTGTAGGCATTACGTTCCGTCATCTCTGATATTACAGTTCTTAGAGTTTGTAGGTGTTTTATAGAATTAACAAGTCTGAATATTTTTTTAATTTAAAAAAAAACTTTGAGCATATTCTTATATTTCTTTAAAACTAGGAAAACATTTAAATGTATCTTGCTACAGGCTAAAATTCGTTTACTACCTGCAGCAGTCTTACAAGGTTGCCACGACCAACCAGTGGAGTTGTGCAAAATAACAGGTGCTTGTTTGCGAAGGTGAAATCAATAACTATGGAGAAAAATGATCGGTGTTGTAATTAGAAGGTTCCAGTATGGAAAAACCCTGCTTACGACTTCGGCAAGTGAAGGTGCTGAACGGTCGGAATCAAACTTACCTGCCCTGATAGTGCACAAAATAATTGCAATTCAAGCCGTATCAAAGTACTATTTAAGATTATATCTAAAGCGTGACGTGACGTTAAGTTACATACTAAATAAAATAGTATCGATAGCCTGCTGGCAAGTCATCCACCGGTGTCTAAATAGCGCTTCGCACACTTCATACAAAAATTAGCTCAACAATTAGGTCCCTTAAGTGGTCGATTTTTAAAATATTATTATTAGATGGAGTTATCTGTATACAGTACATACAAAATTGACTACGGGACAAAAGTGGAGCAGCCAGTTGACTTCGGACTCCAGTCGGCCAGATTTTTTTGAGCTCGATGTAACGGGACGGCATTTGCGACTTAAATCGGCCAGTGGCATCGTCTAATAATAGATGGCTTTATGGAAATGCGTCTGGGTCGCTATAAAATTCTTTGTTACACCAAGGGGGCGTGAACAGAACTTCAGATTATTGTGGCTTGAAAGGCTTATTTGTACTCGGAAAACAAAGCTTAGGTGTCATAAAAGACCGTTAAATTTGCTCACACAGCCAAATACTACATCACACTCAAAAACAAGAAGACCCCGATCTGCACGCTCACTCGATGGTAACTGTATGCTTTCTGCTCAGCGCCGCCTTTGCAGGTTCAACGCGTAAAGAAATTCTTATCCCTTCAACTGATCTAAAATCAGTGGTGGCGGCGATCCCTCTTAACCCCGGTAATACTGTACCTGTAATGCAGGCTTTCACGGCAGTTGTCCATAATCGTAGGTTCTTCCGGGTTATGCCGTGGTCGTCAAATTAAACTTGACGTTTCGCTGCTCATGCTGTCAGCTTCTTCAGAAGTTTTCTAAATCCTGATATTGATGCCTCATTCTCCTGGTTATATACTGCACATGTAATTCTTGTATGTTGTTTTTTCGCATGATTACTCGCGTGAAACTTGTGTATGATTTGATTGGTTTTGCATAGCTAACTTCCATGTGTTACGGTACCGTCTTCTCGATTGACGTTGTTCGGGTTTTTAATAATTTCGAGGGATTCCCGAATAACATGATGGAAGTATCTTTTAGTCCAGGATAATATGATCAGGGAGTCGTAATTTATTCTGTGGTCCCCTAGTTCTAATATGTGTTCTGCGATGTTTAGCTTTCAGCTTCAGATTTCGGGAACTATTTTGTGAGGAAGTTTTGCTGGTATGCAGGTTACAGCCTTGGGCAGTGCTTGAGATTCAGATTCAGTCAATGAAAATCGGAATCATTCAATGAAAAACTTTAAAAGAAATTCATCATGAATTCGAACTCATGCAGTCGTGCGAGTAAGACGTGTTTGCTATTCTTGCGAATTCTCGATACAGAAATTAAATACAGACATTATTTAAGTTCTGCTGTCTAAACTGCTACAACGAAAACGGTGACGACAAAGCAGCAAGTTAGTGAAATCCAGGTTGTGATAAAAACAGTCCGTAGATTTCATACTAAAATGTGAAAGCTTTGCTAAGGTGTTAACAGAAAGTGTAACAAGCATTTTTATTGGTGAAAACCGAATCTCATAAACAAAAAGTTGCCTTTACAAATTTGGAACAATACAGGAGTACGAGAGTCAACCTACGAATTTGGGGCGTACAAGAAACCGCTAATGAAGATGTGACCGAGAAGGCACTGGAAATATTTAGAACCAAATTAAGAGTTAACATTGGACCGTGGAAAATTAGCAGGTGTCATAGAATTGGAAAGAACACTGCAGGTAAAAATACATCCATCATTGTGCGGTTTATAAGTTATCGCGACCGTAAAATAATCTTTTGCACGAAAAAGGCTTTAAAATAATCTGGCATAATCATAAAGGAAGACCTCACCAAAGAAAACCTGGAATTATTAAACAATGCAATAAATCGCTATGACAGCAAAAACGTCTGGACAAGGGCTGGGGAGATATAGGCTACAACCAACGGCAAGAAATTAGTAGTGCAAAACGACCTAAAGTAGGTAGTGAACAAATTAAGTTGCTTCTATTGCTTCCATTTACACAGAAGCATAATATGCTGCTCGAAACAATCCACGGATGTCTCATAAAAATGATATTTAAATAAAACCTATGCAAATTAAGATAATAACTTCAATTATTTCTTATATTTTAAGTGTTGTGGGATATCCCTTGATCATGTCACTAAAATGATGAGTGTGTAATTTATGTAAAAAAATATTTAAATAGTAATTTTTCAATTATAAAATTAGATGAAGCAAATATAGGTAGGATTACATTCACCAAAAATAAAACAACCTTTGGATTAGTAGCAATTTATAGACCACATGCATCAAATACTGAACTTTTTATACGTGATATGAATCGATGGGGTCAAAATATACGAATGCAGGATGTATAAATTTGTGCTAGAGATATAAATATAAATATACTGACCAATATGATGCGCATGTTAACGACTATTTAAACAATTTTTCTGCCCATAGGTACTTACCGTTAATTAATGAAGGGATATAAAAATAAAATTAACCCAACAACTATTATACTAGAATATTCCCTTACAGATGATGATCCCATTATCTTAAATATAAATTTTAATCAACGTGTCTGTAGTCATCATCCCAACGTTAACCATTTAGTGTCTAAAATCAATTACAATAAACTTAATATTATTCTTCATAATGAAAGTTGGAACGATATAACACAATGTACTACTGTAGAAGAGTCAACCAACGCATTTATAGAAAAAATTAAATGCTTTACACTGAGGGCAACCGAAACAACGAAAGTCAAGGCGAAAAACAAAAAACGAAAACCTTGGATTACTGATGGCCTCATAATGTCAATTAGGCAAAGAGGAAAATTACGAAAAAGCGCAAAAATTAATCCCCTCTTTATAGAGGAATATCAATCATATAGAAATATATTAATTAAACTTATAAAAGAAACTAAAAGTCAATACTATCAGGATCAGATAAGTAACGCCAATAAAAATATGAAAAAAATATGAACTATTATCAATTAAGCTAGTAATACAAAACCAAAGAATACTCATAAAATAAATAATATTCTTTCAGAAAACAGCAATACATTAAAAACTACAGACAGACAGATAGATGTATAAGCAAAAAAAATAACGTCTAATAACAGAAATGCACAAATAATCAAAGGAGGATTTGAAAATAAAATGAATACTGTAGCTGTATTTCTCGATATTGCACATGCATTTGACCGCGTATAGATAGACGGTTTATTATATAAACTGCTCAACGCTGGAATACCTAAATATCTTCTATGAGTAATAAATTCCTTTTTGTCAAACCGTTCATTCGCTGTTAGAATAAATTCAACTTTATCAGCTAAGAAAAACATCAAAGCTGGAGTGCCGCAAGGATCTACCCTGGGACCGACTCTCTTCAATACTTTCGTACATGATCTACCAGAATCTCTCAACACCACAGTTACAATGTACGCTGATGATACAGGTCTCATATCCCAGGACTACGATATACTGGTAGCAAAGCGAAATCTACAAGAAACCATCAACATCCTTAACAACTGGTTCAACAGATTGTGTATTAATCTCAACGCAGTCAAATTTCAAGCTAAAATATTTACTCTGCGTCAACCCACTTTACCGCAAAACATCATTATTAATGATCAAACAATAGAGTGGAATTGCGCTGACTGTGCTATCAAATATTTAGGAGTGTATTTAGACAAAAGGCTTACTTGGTCTATACACATTTATAAGAAGCTAAACCAGGATTATGCCCGTCTAGCAATGTTGTATTCCATTATAAATAAAAAATATCCGCTTAAACCAGAATGCGGTTTGCTGTTATGTGAATCAATTCTTAGACCCATAATCACTTATGCCAGCCAAGTTTAGGGAGCTACATCTAAGACGAATATTAATAAATTGCAAACATACCAAAATAAAATACTACGAATCATCTTTAACGCCCCTTGGTACTTACGAAATACGCAGTTGCATCGTGAATCAGGCATCCACAAAATTGAGGCATATATGAAGAATACCGCTAAAACCTATTTTCACAACATAACAAACTGTACTAGTGCAAGAACTTTTGGCACCGATCGCCGAAATATACACACACGACTTAAACGAAAACTTCCTCAGGACGTTTACTTAACCTCTAGTGACAATGTCTGATAATAATAATAATTGGACAAACATACAAATTAAATCATAGTTATAGTGAGGCTTCGGCCATTAAACATAGTGCCAAATAAAAACAATAGACAAATCAGTCATGTGTAGCAAATCAACGTTGATCTAGCTTAATCCTATTGTAAAAAAAGCCTATGACCTTTTTGAAAGCTACTTAACCAATCGTACCCAAAGGGTAAAAATCAATAATGAATACAGTAACCAAAAAACGGTAACTTTCGGAGTGCCACAGGAAACAGTTTTTGCCCTCATTTTATTTATAGTATATATTAATGACATTTCAAAAGTGCATATGGACGGAAGGGTGATATCCTATGCAGATGATTCAGTGTTAATATTTGAAAGTGATCGCTGGGAATACACTAGAAATAAATCAGAAATAGGTCTGTCGAAAATTAAATTATGGCTAGATAATAATTTATTAACTATGAACGAAAGCAAAACTTATTTTATGAACTTTTCAATAAATAAAAATGCATCACCTAATTTCAAAAAATATTTATACATAACTCCCAATGCTTAAAAAAAGGAAAAATACATAACCACTGTACTTGCAAAAAATTTATTAAAAATTGTAATAGTCTCAAATATCTCGGAGTTACAATAGACAGTAATTTAAAATGGGATGTACAAGTTACTCAAATATGATTAAATATTAGGAAATTAATTTACAAATTTATGTATTTATTTATTTATTTATTTTAGCAAGTAGCCAACAGATCAACCAATTACAGGCTACTATTAAACAAAATATACATAATTCGTACAATACATACAGTAAGGTATTAATTAGTTAGTTAGTTAGATTGTATGGTAGTGCCAAAGCAAACAAGTAAGAATGGGTACCAGAGACGAAAATCACCTATAACTATAGTTGACATAAATATTAAATAAATATATTACAAACTCGCAAATTAAGGGAAAAAAGATCTATATTAACTAGTTGCTAAAGTACGTGCAAAAAAAATAAAAAAAATAAATTATTATAATTCTAAATAAAATATAAATGGCATCCGTTTAACGAGCTATTGCTCTATTTACATAAAACTTAAATTGTTTTAAACTGCCGTGATAAATATCTATCTCCGAAAAGTTGTTATAAATCGAACACATACGCAACATTCTTACAATTGAGAACGTTCCTTTCGATTAAGCTGAAAGACATTCTGTATTACACACCTGTCGAATCTATATTAAGATATGGTATAATCTTCTGGGGTGTGGCATACAACAATGTAATTATGCTCATAGAAGTCACTCAAAAAACAATAATTAAAATTATTTTTGCAAAAAAATAGGTACTATGGGACAGCACAATTGTTTAAAGAAACAGGACTGCTTAATATCCAGCAATTGTTTCAGCTATCAAGCATCATATATATATATACACAAAGTACCTGATTTTTAAAAAAAACAAGTAAGGCATGTATATGAAACTACAGCAAAAACACTAAACACTCTATCAGTTCTTTTGCAATCTAAAACTAAAACTCAAAACAGATTTCATTATCTCGCACCAAAATTATACAACCAAATTCCAAATGATATAAAAAATATTAAACATTTACAAACTTTTGCTCTTCAAGCTAAGCGGTGGATAAAGAGTAATACAATAAACTGAAAATAAACTTAAAATTGACTGTAAAAGCATAAATTATATACAGGGTGTCTACAAATTGGCGCAAAAGCTCCAGGTAGCGATATTCCTTGTACAATTTTGAGTCGAAAACCTTAATACTAAAATGTTGGATTGGTCTTCATAAGCCCTCACGAGCGGTAGATAAAAAACGTTATTTTTTTAGGTAAAGTGAGTTTTTTGTTCTAAATACTTCAAAATGTCATGAAGGAAAGTTATTCAAAATGTAAAATTATGATTCCATGCAAAATTTCAGAAATATCGGTCTACTTATAGGAAACCGCGTGCACTAGATGAAGTACTTTTGTGGTAACACGGTTTCATATAAGTAAACCGATATTTCTGAAATTTTGCATGGGGCCATAATTTTACATTTTGAACTTTTCTCCATGACATTATGACGTATTTAGAACAAAAAAGTGTACTTTACCTGAAAAAATTATGTTTTTTATCTACCGCTCGTGAGGGCTTATGAAGACCAATCCAACATTTTAGTATTAAGCTTTTCGACTCAGAATTGTACAAGGAATATCGCTACCTGGAGCTCTTGCGCCAATTTGTATACACCCTGTACTATAAACATATTTTTATTTATTTGCATACCTATATTTTAACTAAAATAAATATCATCTGCACACACAAGTTATTTGACTTTGTGCAAGGTGACCTTTTTGGACAAAGTTATCGTTAACCAAATCCTTATCGGGATACATTTTGATTATTAATTTACAAAAATAATAATATGATTTTGTTATAATGATTTTGTTATAACGATATACAGTGAATTTATTATAACGCGCAATGTGGCATTCCCGTTTCCATAAAGACTTGATTGTTACTAATGGTTTCCAAGGGTACGCCACGCCATGTGTAAATGCTTTTATTTTAAAATGCAATATATATAAACCGTAAATTTATTGAAAAAGAAGCATCAGAAAGAACAACAGAGCATGTAATAACCCACATACTTGCTGTAAACTGAAGTCTTTATACTATTTGATCAACAGAATTCCTTCTCCCGTACAATATATTATGTTTTTACAACATACTCAGTAACGTTTTCATATTGCATTTTAAAATAAACGCATTTACACATATTGCGCGTTATAATAAACTCCCTGTATGTACTTGCGTGTCACCAATATATTATTATTATTATTATTATACATGAAGACACCACGTACTTAATCAATCAAACTAAAGAAAAAGGAAAAAAACTATTAGGTTACTAAGCGTTTTTGAAATCACCAACTAGCATGTACCACCAGCATACCAAATCAACAAAATCTATCTGCCAAACTACCAAACCACCGAAAAGCCATTCGCACCAATGAGGGCTAGCGTCCTAAACTAATCCCAAGATGACAAAGGACCAATACCCCCAAATCATACGAATGCTCAACCACAAAATCACAAAAAGGTACATACAAGAATTCCCATAAGCATAAATAGACGTTCAAATCAAGATCACTTCACAACCAGTTACTCATCTAAAATAAATACATACTAAGAATTCCACAAACATAAACAGAGCTCTCAGATTTAGTCACTACAACCAATCAATCAAGTAAAATAAAATCAGCAAGGAATAAGTGTCCTATTATAAAATATACAAATAAAATATCAAACCTCCATAAATCAATCAATAAATCGACAGTCTTTCCTATTTCACCTACAGGAACGTACAACCTACATAAACTGAGTACTACGAATACTGTACTTGTTACAACCAAAATTAATCAACCAAATTAATCAAAACGACCACATATTTATCACAACCCCAAAAAATTTAATTTCAATCTTATTAGCCGAAAACAAGCCTATCAAGATGTTGCCAAATGCTGAAGCGTAACCTCTCTATCTTGATAATCAATTTAATTACATTTTTATCGCGGGGGGAGAGGGTTACTCAAAACTCGAAGTAGGCTATCCTGACACTGTTCTTAACCCGTCCTAAGACGTAGACGAAAATCCCAAAACAGTGCCCAAGGCTGTAACCTGCATACCAGCAAAGCTCCAATCAAACAACGGAAAATCAAAACTTTGTTATCTAACAAACGTTCCCACTGCCGGTAAAACAGAATACATTCCAAACTTTAACGCTGCGTTTACACAACGATCGTGTTCCAATGAAAGAGCTTTTACACGGCCATGTATTATACGCAAAATAATTCTTATATTAGTTACGCTTTCGGCACGTATCAGGAAATCATGCCAATACACTATAAAACCGAAGGAACCTAAACCTAAAGCTATGAATTACTCCTGCTTTCTTTCATTGCCGGAGTAACTGACAGAATAGGAAATGTCTTAGGTAAGAAAACATCGAGGTCCGCTATGGTACATTAAGAAAGATCAAATAATTTATCCCTTCCAACAAAGATTCTTTGCCCAGGTTATAAACAGAAGGCGTTTACCAACTCCAATGTACGTGTGGCAAATCTTACATCAGACAAACGCGAAGAAGCATCCAATGTAGAATAAAAGAACACCAGAGCCACACTACTTGGAAACACACAAAAACCAGCCATCTCAAAACACTTATTAGGACCAGGGAACCACAAAATAAATTACGACTCCGTGAACATACTAGCCAGGACTAAAAAATTCTTCCATCGTGTTATTCGGAAATCCCAAGAAATTATTAAAAGCCCGAACAACTTCAATCGAGAAGATTGTTACCGCCTTAGGACACTTTGAAGATAGCTCTGCAAAACCAATCAAACCACACACAAGTCTCACTTGAGCAAAAAAGCGGAAAAAACGACAAGTTCCAAGAACATACAAGATTTACATAACAGCCAACCGTAACGACTCCCCGATATATGACTAGAAGCATGGGGCACCAACATCAGTCTTTAGAAAACGTCTGAAGAAGCTGACAGCATGAGCAGCAAAACGTCAAATTTAAATCAACTATCACTGCGTAACCGGGAAAAACTTACTATTAATATAATTATAAGTCAAGTGCGATTCAAAAGCTTGAACAACTACTATTTTTTCTTTTAACCATACCTGTACGAATACAACTACTTTATAAAAATTTGTTGTGAAATTATTAAATTACTGAATAACAAATATCTCACGCCAGTTTGCTGTTATCCTTGTTGTCAACATTCCCACTGCAGGAGAATCGGTCTCTCTTGAACCAATCATGAAAACTATATCACAAAAAATATGGTTTCGTTAACAATCGAAAACTTGCAAATGAAACTAAAAACCGGCCATATTCAGTTTTAAAGGAGGGCATGGGAAAAGAGAACAATTATGAGTATGGTACAGCTCGTTTCATATTATCGAGCATCCTTGACATATACAATGCGGTTCAGACGGCAGAATGTTCACACTCATACTTTAGATCAAGCTATTTTCGAATAAATAAAATCGTTGGCAAAAAACTTATTTCATAATCCATAGTCAATTTTGAATAAATATTTGACGTAAAATAAAATGACCTAAATGTGTTTCCATTAAATAAATGTATTTATATTTTCATTCTCTTCAATGCTAAATTATCAATTTATATACATAGGTGACATATACAACTTGTACGGTAATAAATGTGAAATTCTAATGTACAACAATATAAAACGTTCCTGCACCTTAGGAACCGAGCAATAATTACTCTGGTCTGGTTAATTTACTTTAATTATTATTATTTTTTAATGCCAAGCAGTTAGTTCTTGGTCAGAGTTCGAAGATGTCTGGAGTGATAAAATGGAATCAACTGTACACTATTTATTATTAAATCTACGGCACAAAATACATAACGTGTATTCTCTAAATGTATTTACAATAAATAGAAGCAAACAATTTTGTATGTGGGCGATCTCGAACGCCAGCGGGGCGGCAACACAGCGGAAAACTTTTCAAATAGGCGTTCGGACAGTTTACTCGACATCGACATGATCTTCCGCGCGCCTTTCGATCTGGAAGGGGAAGGGAGTGTTAAAGCCAGTTTGATTAACCCATGCACTAAACAAGGTTTCATATCAGGTTAAAGTTCTCAGGCAGTTAACTTCTCAGGAAGACACTGAGAATAGTACTTCTCTTACGTGAACAAAGTTCAAGGAAATTAAACAATTACACTGCCGCCCCTAGGTGCTAGCTATACTGGATGCTAGTAATCTCGGGTTCTGGACTGACGGTTCCTCGCTTAACAGCATTAAACAGGAGTGCCGTCAAAATTGCAACATGTGTTTAAAGCACTTCTGCATCAATTTGTAGGAAAGTGAAGTGTTGCAAACTTAAACAAAAAAAGCAAATAATTTTGCACAAAACGAAAACAATACGTGGATAAAATGCCCGCAGAAAGATTCTCAAAATATTACTTCCACTACAAACCAAAAGGACACAGACACAAGCATAATACGTGATGAATTGATGATGATGATAATCCTCAGTTTTCCCTCTGAGTTCACATTCTCAAAAGCAGCCCTCTTGAAAATTTGTGCTTTTTCGACATTTTATAGGTTATGTTGACCGACCATCAAAAGCAAAATCATATTCTCGGATTTTATGTCAGACCAGACGCCAACATTTTTAATGTATTTTAACATACCACCAGTTGTTCTATCAACAATAAATACGAAAAATCTGTAACGTCATAAATTTAAATTATATACTTACTATTGCGACTTCCTCGTTAGGTAACATTTCTATATGGCTAGATCGCTGTGGCTTCCGTTGCCAATATAACTTCCTGATTTCTTATTGTTGAAAAACAAATGCAACTTAAAGTTCTTGATACAGCAAGTGCAGGGCAGGCATTTCTCTTGAAAAAATACCAGGGCAATAACTGGCCCCTTCTGCTTTCTGTCATGAGTGTTGGTGATGCTTCCATACTTGCTGTTTTCTGGGAAACATCGCGCCCATACTAAAATAGACATTTAATTGGTTGCCCTTAGACTTCTAAGCCCTAACGCTAGCTAAGCTAAGCTTTGTTGATGGCTTTATCTTGATAGATTGCATATATCTATCTTATAAAACGCTGGGGAGCAGCAAATAGACCTCATTATTAACAGAAATATCGCAGTAATGATTTCCATATAGAATAAACGACAAGTTATTACGAAGGATACGCCTGACATGAGTAGTTTTTGGAAATTATGTAATATTTTCAAATTGTGCTTTTCCATCAGTCTGAAATTAGTGCCTATTACATGTAATTACCTATTACTATATTCTAAGAAGAACAGATGTCATTAAAAGAGTAGCTAGTCGGAAATGGAAGTAGGCGGCCGTGTTACAAGATATGGAGATAAAAGATAGACTAAAATAATATTATATAAGAAGCTCGCCAACATGCTGGACCGATAGTAACCAGAGAATACGACCAAACTAGATACAAGTGATTTAAAACAGAAACGAGTGACACAAGATACGGCAATTTTATATCTAGCAGTGAATGCCGTTAGCTGTTTTCCTATAATGATCAAATTTAACGAAGTTATAATCTGATGTACCTTAATACTTTCTTCTCGGTGTTTCATAGCAAAGGGCAAAAATTCGAGATAAACATTCAAATAATATATTAATATTTTTGTCAGCTTATTCAGTAACTATGAAAAACAACTGCAGCGTCATCTGCTTCTCCCATATTTTCTGAAAATAACTTAGCTTTGAGTTATTTTAAAAATTTTAAATCGTTTCTGATGGTATAAAACCGAGTGTAAGTAACCAAACGCCTGCTTTTAAAAACTAAGCTGTTAAGCGCATAACTGAGGGACTAATAACTCTCCAAACACGAAATAATCTAATTATATATGCACTAAGCTCACCGCAGCGTTAAAAAGCTGGCCCTAATAATTTGCAACGTAATGGCAACATTTTATCCCGTACTTTGCAACATAGCAGCTTTTAACAAATTATTGTTAAAATTCCAAAACAAATGATCTGTGATGCACGTCAAAATCGAATTTCTGATCGGAACAACAGCTACAACTGCATTTAGTTATATCATAGCTATTTCGCACAGTAAATTATAGTTATTCAATGGCTATCAGTTTCAACTACCTACCCTTTAGCCGAGTTGATATTCCGCAATCTTCTGAAACTCCCGGTCGTCTTTTCTCGGTTTACTTCTGCTACCTCGAACAAGTTCCTTCAACTTTAGCCCACTTTGCACCCTTTGATGTATCGCTTAAAATGTATTAAAGGGCCTTTTGTCATAGAAGCTAAGCAAATAGCGCGAAAGTCCATCCTCATCAGGGTAGTTTTCAAAAATGAAATCTGTACACATTGTGTAATTCTATTATCAAAGATGGTTTCTCCCAATGTTCACTTCCACTCTAAAAAATTTTATATTAAATACATTTCTAGCCGAGAACAATTTTGAAAGCCGTGACAGATGGTAATCCAATCCTTTTTTATTGTCATCCATAAATAATAATTGACAAACTTAGCAGCAATGTGTCAAAAATATGTAACTATTGGAAACAGCAACGTTTTAAGACCTGTACAGAATAATTGTATTCAAACAACACAGCCTAGGTTGAAGTCGATACTAAAATCATTACCACAGTAAAATTTTGCAAAATATCCGACAAGGATACGTCCCCTCACCTATCTTATCTAAGCTATAGAATATTCTGAAAGTAATTCCCAGCAAGCCTTTTGACTTTGAAAAGCGCGTAAACAACAGTATCGGTTATACCGCAATAATGCAATATTGATTGATGATAATACTTATATCTCCAGAAACTTCTAGTGTAGTAACAGAACAGGTAAAATATGGGGCTGAACACAAATACCCAAAACATGAAAACGACACAGTTTGCAACCAAACTATATTACAAACGTTACAAAAACGACTACATCAACTCCCAGTACCTCAATCTATTGTTTTGCAACCCTCCGGCATCCCAAGAAAAACTAAAAACTTTTTCTTCATTGCGTGTAGATTCACGGTGATTACTCGTAGATATTTTCTAATTACCGCAGTATATTTTTCAAATTAAGCTCTAGATAAGTTTCCCCTGTGTAGAGTGTAGCTTTTACGTCTGTTCAGCCCGTAGAGCTACCGATATTGCTGGTTACGAGTTGTGAGCCCGCTGAATTTGTAAGCAAATCTCACTCATTTTTAACAGCAAACAATTTATCATCCAACCAACTTCACGCTCAGCTTCGGCAATGGAACGCGGGCATTATTTCACCATTTAATTCGCTGCACCCAATTATATTATATATGGTTTATTATCTGATACATGTGCGATTTACATTATTATTTCACTGTGTCTAGGTGCACTCCAAAGAGTCCACAATTTACAGTGTTGGGTGCACAACCAAACGGAGAAAATCGGAATCGGATTTCAAATTACCAAATAATTTATATCAGAAAAGGTAGTTTAGAGCCGTATAAAAGCTGTAGGAAAAAATGTGAACCTGAATTCGCCTTGCCAGCGGATTACAAAACAGCTCAAGTACGTCGAACCTGTTAGGTTATTTGCAGTCGTTGTTATTGCTGTAATACTATCGACAATACATTATAACAAAATATGCTTTGCCGTCAAATCAATGACAATAAGTTGTACCTTTGCTTAATTACGGTGGTGGTTCTGTGACACTGGCCCCTTCTTATAAGGGTATCAAACTCTATTACCTCGGATAACTCAAAAGTCGGAGATGGTTCGCTGAGATATATGATAGATTAACACACAAAACACCATAGAAATACATTTAAACAATTTATTCCGTTTTAGCTATAGTTACATTTAACAATTAGTGGAAATTTGTGAACTTAAATTGCATATTACAATAAAATAGATCATTGCTCATAAACCGCCGTTTCGTCTCTCTGGAGAAACCGCAAACGGTGATACACAGGCGGGTAGCGGGTGTTTTCGCCTGGCAGGAGATCTTCGGGGTCAATCGGATGCTTCCTCGCGAATCTCCGGGAGCTCGCCCTGCGCCGGCGTTTTGGAAGGTCGTGCTGTCAATTTTGCTATCGTGCTATTTTGACGTCTGTAAACACGTGAAGAAATTAGGTTAATTACTGTATTTCTTACCCTAATTGGACTGCTACAATTTTCACCGGGAGGCCCCAACGGCCGATGAAACGGGAGTGCGTTTTTAGCGCGATCGTCGGTTCTCGGACTGCGGGAAATCCGGGTTCCCTCGCTGCAGGATAGCCCCACTAGCCGTGGGAGTTTTTGTGCCTTGGGGATGTTATTTTCTCCGTGAAAATGCCAAGTTCGTAGCTAACTGTAATCTGAATAATTAGTAATAGTTTGCCTGCTTGCACAAATTCACAATTCGAGTGCGAGCTTTAAGTGATTTGAATTGAAAGGATTCGAGCTGAAACTCGAATGTTTCGACAGTCGCCTGTGGGGCGAGCAAAATTAGCCTCGAGGTGGCTTAGAACGGGGTTGAGTTCTGGGGACTGCTAAGTATAATTAACGCCGGGATTATTTATAAGGGAATAATTTGAGCTGGCGAGGTGGGTCTTCTGACGAAGACTTCCACTTCTAGCGAGCTTCAGGTTTATTTGCAGAAAAGTTTTAAGTACGCGAGGTGGATCTTCTGACGAAGGCTTCCACTTCTAGTGAACTCCAGGTCTGGTCTTCTAGCGAATATCGGAAGGGAATCGGGAATTCGATGCAGAACAATAAGTAATAATTTATTCGAAATGGGTTTTGTACTTGCTTTTATACGGCTCGCTTGTTTCCTAAGTGGGGGCGTACCAGCGCGCGGCGTATCCCCGCGCTTTCTTGAACGTAACGTCGGTCCCTGCCCGCTTATCTCTCTGGCCATTGATATGACGTGTGTAGTGATAACGCTGTTGTAGGCGAGTATAAATTTTAAATATTGTGTTAATATTTGGCAATAAAATTTTATATGGAGGCAAGCGTTACAGTTCTTCCATACTAAGAAAGGTTTGGGTCAAAAGTGTGCTGGATACGGCGTGATCCAACGTTCCGAAGCATTTCCTCTGCTGAGGACGGCTGTGACGCCTCGGACAGGCTTGCTGCTTGTTATCAACTTGATGAGGAGAGGGCCCAGGTTAGAGATGGTTCTTCCAAATATCGACACTACGAGAAAATGTGGCGCAGGTGAATCGTGGTTTATCACCGAATATGGGTTGCCCGAGCGGATGTGGGTGCAAGTTAAGAGTTGTCCGTCAACGAATATCGGCTGCATGAGTTTTAGACTTAGGAGTTCGGGAAGGTTTTGCAGTTCTGAAAGTCTTCTTTTGGTGGAGTCAAGTTGTAAGATTGCTTCCGGAAATCCGCTTCGTTGGAGAGAGGCTTTAAGCGTTCTCTTGCGCTAGTTGCTTTGCCGGATGAAGCTGGACTTAAAAAATTACTAGCACTAGCCGAGTATTGTACTTTTATCCCCGTTTGGACCCCGTTTTACTTAGACCTTCTTATGGGTGCAGAAGAGTGGCATTACGCTGCGAATACTAGCTACGCGAACTGGCGCATTACGAGGCGTCAATAGATCGCAAAGTGCTCGGCAGGTAACGCGTTTTGTGGCATAGGTCGCGGCATAGAAATGTTTACATATTAATTATGTTTAAATCTATCATTTTCATGAACACAAACGTCAGACATAACTAAAGCAGTAAGTCCCCTGGTTTTATGTTCGTTTCAGTCTTAAAGCTTTCTGATTATGTTCCATTGATATCAACTGCCTTTACTTTTTTCAAACAGATTTCTGATTGCTTGTTATACTATTTAGATGCATGATGTAAATAATAATAATAATGGTGAGGCACTAACACCCCATGAAGGAGCTTGGCCTGCAAGGCGGAAGGTCAGAGCTTCCGCATTCTCGCTCTCACACCCGGCTGTCGACACGTAGTGATGTGGTGAGCATCACGCATTAGACAACCGCATTATTACCCCTTGTTCTTTCGAAAGCAGGTCCCCAATTATTTAAAGCGACTGGGTAGGCCGCCTGCCAGGCATTAAGTCTGGTATTTGAACTCCAGACTTCCGCACCGCAGTCCAATGCTCTAACCACTGAGCTACACTGGCGATGCATGATGTAAATATGCTTATTCTCCTTAGCATAGAATTTCGGCTTAGACCGCGTAGTATTTGTATATGAACACCCAGCATTTTCTGGCTTAATGTGCCTTGCACCTTGTGAAGTCGAGCAAAAACCCGCGCGATGGCCATGCTCTTTGGTGGCTCGTGTTGTTTGAGTATCTTGAGAACGAGCAACAGTTCTCCAGACTCTGGCGACAAGAGCCGTTCGTATCTCAGACGAGGAAAATCTAGAGAGAGAAAAGCTACATCTGTTTGACTCTTTACAAAGGAACGGATACACAACTACCGCCATACGAAAAGCACCAGACAAGACTATGACAAAAAAAGGCTAAAGAAGAATCTCCACCTCTGGAAGGCTTAGCATTTCTATCTTACGTTAAAGGCTCAACTGATAAGATAGGACGTGTCCTGCAACGATGCAACGTCAAAACTGTGTTCACGAGCAAGGAAACTTTGGGTAACGGCTTCAGATCGGTAAAAGACAAGATTCCAAGTTTAAAAACCGCTGGCGTATATCGCATTCCTTGTTCTTGCGGCTCGAGTTACATTGGACAGACTGGTCGTTCCATTGATCTAAGACTCCAAGAACATAAAGGCGATTGCAAACACAAACGCATCACAAAATCAGCCGTAGCTGAGCATACGTTTACAAATGGGCACACTTTAGAATTTGAGCATGCCAGAGTACTTGCCAGAATACCTCATTACTTCCCGCGAGTGATACGTGAAGCCATAGAAATAGAAAAACATCCAAATAATATCAACAGGGAAGATGGCTTTAAGCTTAGTAAAACGTGGACCCCTGTGATACACGATCTAAAGCGTTACAACCACTCTGCGTCATACGGCCACGCCCCACGGATTACGTTGCACTCGGACGACCAACCAGCGCCAGCGTTACGCCACTCCGCGCGCCTGACACAGAGGACTATAAATAGCTCCACACCAACCTTCGGTTCTTGGGACTGCCTTCACAGTCACCGTCTACGGCACTTGAGTGTGTTGCGTGCTACAGTGCTTATTCTGTGATCGTTTTCTGTGATTTTCGGCCTTTAGTGCGCGCAAGAGTGAGGGACGCCTTACTCGCCGCTGCTATTGGCCATTTGTGCCGTTGTTAAATACTATTCAGTGTTATTAATTTAAATTTGTATTTCAGCTCTCTCCATCCATTCTGTTGCCGGTGCGTGTGAGTTAAATATACCACCTTCTATCAAGAGTTCTGCGAGGCTCTCCATCTATTCTGCAGTCGGTACGTGTGGTGCAATACCTTAATCAAGTGTTTTTCAGAAGTTCTTCCTCCCCCTCTCACGCTTCCACCGTGCTGCGTAGACGGGGGCCCGACTGCCAGGATGGCGCCCCAACGACCCGCCCAGCCTAAAAAACCATCTTTGACGTCCCAGCCGAAGCCTCCGACCACTGCTAGCCTCCAGAAAGTTTCACCGCCCGTTATAGCCTCCAAGATAATCCCAAAACTTCCGATTGCCGCCTCACAACGCGTTCCACCTTCCTATTCAGACACCATCTCGTTACGACGTACCCGATCCACTGTCTCGATAATCAATGAGGACTCCATGTCTCCGGTTTCCTCACCCGTCGAAGAAACCATTGCATCTCCTGCCTCGATTCAATCCCAGCCCGATTCCAACCCCTGGACTGTCGCCTCCGGCAGGCGTCGTACCAGTTCCACGTCTTCAAATACCTCCACTAGCACAACTAAAATCCAAACCCGCCTAATTTCTGGACTCCCGAAGGATGCTTCCACACCAAAAGGCCTCGAAACCTACCTCAGGAAAATTCCCGGTTTTATCATCACATCAATTTCTGTCTTCAACAACGGCACTGCACGTGTCAGCTCTCCATGTCCCGACCTCGATTTAAAATTACAATCCCTCTCTCACCAGTTTGGCCATCCTATAAAAATTTCATCGCACTCCGGCCCAGATCGTCGCAACATCGCCCCCCGTCCTCCTACTTTCTCCTGCGTCCTGCGAGGAGTTGAGTTGGACGTCTCCGCCGAAGACGTAAAAGAAGCCCTCCGCCAAGCTGGCCTTGAATTTAACAATACCTGGCGTATCCGTTCCAAGGCCACTGACCAAGAAACTAGGTTGTTTCGAATCGTCACCAGCTCTCAGTCCACCTTGGATACTCTCCTCTTCAGCGGGTTACGAATGTTTCACCATTCCTACCCCGCAGAACCCTCCAATCCTCCCAAACCTCAACCAGTCCAATGTGGCCGATGCCTCAAATTCGACCACGTAACCTCCAGCTGCCAAGAGAGGAAGTCTGTTTGTGGAGTCTGTGGTGGGGATCACAACACTTCCTCCTGCAAACCCCAAGCCACCCCCAAGTGCGGAAACTACAACGGTGACCACGTTGCCTTTTCCGCGAAATGCCCCAAACGCCCTGCCGAGGCCGCAACGGTCGACTCCACTGTTCCGCTAAAGACGGCTAATGCCCCCTTCCCTGAGGATTTTTCTAAGGCTGATGATCCCACTGTTCACAGAATCATCCGCTTCTTTATGAACACTCTCGTCAACCTATTCCCAGACCTGCGTGGTCGAATTCAACACGTCTTGAAGCCTCTCATCTTCCAATTCTTTGGCCTGCAGTTTGCGGTCTCTTATGCGGGCAACTGGCTGCACGTATCCCTGGTTTAAACTGCTTCTTCTTCATGTCCACCTCTCACATCGATTTCTTTAATGGATCTACAAATCGCAACGATTAACACCAACGGCTGGTCCAGGAAACGTCCTCTTATCGAAAACCTGGTCCAAGCCGAGAACATCTACATCCTCTCCGTCACAGAGACCCATTTGAAGCCCACACAATCCCTAATTTCAAATATTTCGCAAGGATGGCCCCAGAGGAAGAGCAGGCGTCGCTCTTGCCATCGATGATCGCCTTCCATCTTCTTCCCTAGATCTTCCAGAGGAATTTTCAAATCTTCATTGTTGCGCGGCGATTCTTCACACGCCGGTAGGCCCTATCCACGTCTTCAGTTTGTACGTCCACCCTAATGATCCCCTTCCAGAAAACCTACTGAAATTCGCCGCCGCCCACCGTAGATCCATTATCATGGGAGATTTCAACACCAGAAACACTGCTTTCGGCGACACTACCACGAACAACAAAGGAGCCGAACTTGCCAATTGTCTTCTTCTTCTGGACCTCTTCAGAATTCCCAACCAATCCCCGACATTTATTTCCCATCTCGGATGCTCCATAATCGATCATATCATCGTCACTGATCGACTGGCACCTCACTTCACTGCCGACGCCTTCATAGGCACTTCTATCACCAGCGACCACCTCCCTCTGGTGGCATCCACAGACATCATGGCTCCTCCACCTCCTCGCCAAGGTTTCAGAACCATTCGGAACTGGAACAACGCTCGTTGGGATGACTTTCGGGAGTTTCTAGAAGATCGCCTCCAAAACATCCCCTCCCCCACCAACACCCAAGAATTTGATGCCACTGTCGACCTTCTTTCCACTACCATCCAAGAGGCTGTTCATCAATCGGTCCCTACCAAAGCCATCAACATCAGCCGTCCACCTCTTCCACCCCAAGTCATCGCCCTCATCCGCGAAAAGCGGCGCCTTTATCGGCTTTTCACTCGTACCAGAGATCCCCAAATAAAAACCCAATGGAATCGCCTCAACGCCATCGTTCGTCTCCAAACCACCAGATTTCGGGAACAGCGTTGGAGGACAATCTGCTCTGGCCTCGACTATCGTGAGGGGGCGAGATTCTGGAGGAAGTTGAAAGGCCTCACGGGGCAGCGACGCTCTTCTGGGGTTCCGCTCCACCATGGTGGCGATGTTGTGGTAGACCCTCAGCGACAGTCCGAAATCTTTGCCGACACCTTGGAACAGGTTCATCAAGTTCCGAACGAGCCCAACTTCTCTCAAGCCAACTATGTCCAAGTTCATCGAACCCTTGCTGGAAATCCCAGTATTAGTCCACTTCGTCTCATTCCCCCAGCCCAGGCCATTCCTGACATTAACCTTCTTCTTCCCATCGAGGAGCAGGAAGTCCTCGACGCCCTGGCCTCTGGAAAGAACACCGCCCCCGGGAACGACGGGCTCACCCGTCGAACTCTTCGTCAACTTCCCGCTGTAGCTATCACCCTCCTCACTTTGATTTTTAACTGCTGCCTCCGTTCCGGCCACTTTCCCTTAGCTTGGAAAACAGCCAATGTGGTGATGCTACCGAAGCCCCGCAAGGATCCCAACGTTCCATCATCTTATCGCCCAATCGCCCTTCTCAATGTTCTGGGCAAAACTTTCGAAAAGATCCTTGCTTTCAGGCTTCGACAATTTCTAGAGGCTCACAACGTCATTCCCGACATCCAATATGGTTTTCGCCCTCAACGAAGCACCACCAACCTTCTGCTTCAGCTCCAAACTGACGCCACTCTCGCCATCAACTCCGGTCAATGCCTCCTCGCCCTCATGCTGGACATTGAGAGAGCTTTTGACTCAGTCTGGCATGCCGGTCTGCTGAAAAAGCTTTTGGACTTTCACGTCCATCCTTTCTTTGTCCGTATCATTAATAGCTACCTATCCTTCCGCCAACACCAGGTCACAGTCCGCGGAAAAACCTCAAAATCGTTCTCCCCAAGAGCCGGGGTTCCTCAAGGTTCGATTCTCGCCATTTGGCTCAAAGCCATCAGCAGCGCCCGTGCCTCCAACCTCCTGTCCCCGTCACTTCTCATCCTCGAACGCTGGTTTCAGCGTTGGAGAATCAAACCCAATCCGAACAAAACCCAGGCCATCTTGTTTAAAAACCCACGTCATCACAACAGACCTTTACTGGACCCCAACAACTTCGCCTTGACATTATGGAACTCTAGGCTAGAGCTCTCCACTTCAGTCATCTACCTGGGGGTCCATTTCACTTCCACCCTGAGCTGGCTCCCCGAGCTTCAAAGATGCCTCGACTCCATTCAGAGAAGGAGTGCCATTCTCTCCGTACTCCGAGGCAGCTTTGGAGGCTGCCACCCTCGCACCCTCATCCACACCTACAAGACATTCATTCGACCCATTATTGATTACCGCTTTATCTGTTTCAGCGCTCTACCTCGCTCCAGCATGAAGAGGCTAAGGGCAAAGGAGAGAGGACCGTCGCCAGGAAGATGCTGCACCTGAACTGGTTTCATCCCTCTCAGGAGGTTTGCGACCTTGCTGGCATCCCCCCTATAGACGGCAGGCTCTCCGAACTCCGAGGCCTATTCGTGCAACGAGCGATTGAGAGGATCATCAGCACACAGTCACCATCCTCAGAACCCCAGCATTCCAAACCAGGAGACCCAGGACGAAGAAGAGGTTTCCCCCGCCATCCTTCTCGGCGACGCCGAAGATTTTCCCGAGGAGTTCCAGGACCTCTTAGAAAACGTTCCCCTCAACCTCCGATGATCCCGACGCCTTGTAAATTTTCTTGTATAAATGTTCTTGTATATATGTCAAATCCAATATCTTAAGACTAAATCCTGTTAAATGAAATATCTTAAGTTTAATTTTTATTTTTGTAAGCATACAACACTATATCCTAAGTTAAAACGAAAATATTGTAAACATCAAACATGAAATATCTTAAGCAAAAACTAAAATGAAATGTAATTTTTTTTTAAGTTCAAATAATTTTGTACAAAGCCGAAGAGGGGTAGTCCCCTAAACGGTAATAGGCTAGGTTTAGTATAACTTTGTATACTCCTAGCTGAATAAACTTTGAAAATTCAATTCAAATTCATTCTTCGGTTCTTAGTGCGACTTTCACTCTGATGATGCAAGCTGCAAGGTCTTGCGAAACGTTAGTGAATATGGATGCACAAACAGCAAAACGGCCAAATCTGCCTAAGTATCCTCGTTCTCAAGATACTCAAACAACACGAGCCACCAAAGAGCATGGCCATCGCGCGGGTTTTTGCTCGACTTCACAAGGTGCAAGGCACATTAAGCCAGAAAATGCTGGGTGTTCATATACAAATACTACGCGGTCTAAACCGAAATTCTATGCTAAGGAGAATAATTCGAGTAACCGCGAAAGCCTCAAACAATACATACGTAAATATGCTTTCCATATATTGAGTGAACAAAACGTAATTCAGTCCCAGTCGGCTATGGTATAGTTTCTATTGATGAATGCAACTATGTTTATATTTAAGTGTCAAAATTGGCATTTGATCTTTAAGTAATTTATAGTTGCATTCATAAATTAGAAACTATACCGTAGCCGCTCGGGACTGAAAACCTTTTGAGCACCCGTTACTTTTCCTTGAAAACTTATCACAAGCAGACTCACCATCTATAAAAACTTTTATCTAGTTTTCCTCTCCCTTCTCGTTTCTGTATTATTGTTGATAAAACGAAAATATGGTGCTGTTTCGCTCTTTGAGGTCTAAATACCTCTTCTGTTTCTTCCCGCAACCGTTTCTCCACCATTTTGGAATAGATGCGAACGAATACCTGGTAAAGACATATTGCCCGATACTTATTACATTCATTTGATTCCTTCTGATGTAGTGGAACTACTACATCAACGATACAGTCAAGCCAAATATTTTTTTTTATTTTAGCGTATCGTTATTTTAACGTAACGTTGACATTCTATGCAAGTTATCTTAGTTCATTAATCCATATATCTACCTCCTCTCTACTGTAATTTACCAGTTCTAGAGTTATTGAAAGAATTACTTCGCTAACTCGAGGATACGCCCTAAAATCTGTGCCACAACTGTAATCTACTTGTCAAAACACGTTCAAATGTAAGGTAATTTACATAAGCAAACTTCTATGATAAAAAATGAAACGCATTTCAGATCACAGGTAAATAACTCATGCAAAATTTGTCCTATTCCAGCATATAGTACCATATTTAAAAGCTAGCGTTAAGGAACAGAAATATTGAATGTTAAACCAAAAGTAACTTAGCTGGGTGCACCATTGGCACATGCGAAATTGTAGAGTGTCGCCGATAGTCTAACTACAGGCGTCGAGCGAAATATTTAGTCGGGTTGCCGACCAACTAACTAGGCGAGAGATTTGCGGGATTCGCAAAATGAACATTGGGCGAGCGGTCGCCCCACGATAAAGAATAGACGAGGGCCGTTCGAAAATCCGCTGCTAACGTAAGCTTAAATTTCCACACTCACGAGACGTCTTTCCAGGGCTGCATCGGGATACGAGGATGACACGAGATTATTGCGGTGCAGGGTGTTAATAATTCCTTAAATCCAAATGGAACATCTGCATGAAATCTTCATAATTCATTTGCCTGCACGGCACGATAAAGCTTCAACAACCAGATATCTTCTTGAAACAATTCGCACACTATAAGCAAACAATGCTCAATAACTCTTGGTCAAATTAAAACTAACTAACCCATCCCAAGCCAGCGTGAAACGAGTGTAAAAAGCTCATTTTACCAAGAACTTATGCGCTTGAAGACAAGTACCTAACTGCAGATGTTGCCGTGACGGGCTCAAGGGTACGAAATATCCTAATCCCTCTCCTTTCTGTACACTTTCGCCTATTCTATTTTGCTTTGTTTATACCGTACCTTTTGCAAGACTTTTTTTTATTTTCTCGTTACTTCGTCATTTCACCATGTAGTTCCTTTCTGGCTTACTTTAAAAGTAAGTAAGCCAGGGGTGTTGACCTAAGTAATAGAAGAAAATTGCAGCACAAAGTTGCCAAATATGGATTTACCGAACAAACATTGCAGAATTCATTCGACTCCATCGTCTAGGTGATGTCCCGACAACTATCCGCACACACACACGAATCAAGAACCATATTGACCACTCAGATTTTTCCTCTTCTCCCCAAAATTTCCTACTTATCCCTAACGGACCAAAACAAAAATATATCAATACCAACACAATGTGACACAATGACACTAGAATCTACGATCGAAATTGAAAGTCACACAAATTGTATGTATGTAAGTGGTTACTGAGAATTGGAAAATATTTAACACTAACACGTGTATTAATTATTATACTATCAGGTAACAGAGAACCACTTGGAAAAGTATTAATCACAATTGGTTACACAACATAAAAATTAACTTACAGATTGGTCACTCTAACTTATTTTATATACTATCACAATACGCCATGCTTATATGTTAAGGTAGTTCTTCACTCTTTGAAGTCTTATAACTTTTGTCTAGTGTGCACCCCGAGTATATTTTTTACACCCTTTTGTTTAAATACTTTTCTAATTAAGAAAGCATTTCATCACTGTTAATCTGTCTGTGGAATCGTTTTGTTGAATTCAAAAATGTATTAGTAATCAATGCCTGCTACAAGTATTCCGATTTATTATTTTATTGAATTATGCCACCATACGTTACTCTTTATTTGTGCTAATTTTTGATAGTAGCATTTGATAACATAGTTGCAAGCATTTAAATATTAAAGTTGTAAAAGCAACTCTACTGTGTATCTAAACTGTGTGTTACCTGTCGCCTGTACCGTTAATGGTAAATTGAATTGATATCGAATATCTTTTAATAATTTAAGATAGTTTATCGTATAGTAATTATGCTTTGTTATTTATTATTTGGAACAACCTATTGAATCGTCAAGGAATCTCAATTAATCGACAAATTAGCTAACACACTGCGTAGTATCGTGCATAATAAAAGATTGTAGTAAAAATGTTGGGTACTATTCCTGCAGTATGTACTATTACCCCAAATACAACTAGAACTGACTTAACTAAGCGCATCCCCATCCACTCGCCCCTCCAAAGTCGCGACTAGCCATTAATTGTCGAATATTGCAGCCGCCTGCGATCAATTTCGGCCAACTCACTGACCGCTTTTCAACCGGGCCATTAATCCGATTTCCATTACGCAATTATCTTGCACGAGCCGGTTTCCTTTATTGCCGTCTCGACTGCCGAACTTTCGTTATTGTGGGCCGACGCGGCAAGAGCGAATGTAAAACTCGGGAAAGCATAGTTAGCAAATATTTCCAAAGGCTTTGATTGGCATCCGGATAAATTAGTTTCCGCGATACAAGCATGCGGGAACAATCCGGAGGTCGCGCTCGCAGACCTCTTGCGCAAAGTTTAATTGAAAAACGGAAATGACTTCTTTCAGGCGACGCTAACAAAATATTTGATCTGCTGCGAGCTCTGTCCATCCACACTCGCAAAGAAAACTCGAGCTGTCTATATTGGGAACTCCACAAATTAATTTGCGGGTTTATATTTTCTTCCTGAAAAGTGAACCATATGGACGGATTCCCATTTGAGGCAGCTCTCGAAATTGAATTTGGCCGAAAATAATACCCTTCGAGTGCGGCTAAAATTCCGCGATCCTTATTTTACAGCAGGCTAAAGTAGAGGCAGATAACATCTTATTTTTATGTAAATATTATGAACAAACTGGATTCCATCTCCAATTATAGCTAGCCTTTTTAGAAGCTCCTTATTATTAAAAAAAATACTTGCCTTTAGTATCTGTCATCTTTCCAGAATTATTTATTTTTTATTATTAATTACATATCTATCGCTTTTTCCCAGTTTAATTTTATTCTATTAATATTAAACAATAGCTTTATGAATTGTAGTATAAATGCAACCTTTTTTTTCTTCCATGCTTTTTTGTCTACCCAATTTTCGTCATTGAGTCGTCTAAGGGCATCACATCTTCCACTCCTTCCTTCCAAGTGAGGCTAAGTCGTTCTAGTTTTTCTCTGTGTGCAGATATCCGTTTTCACAGCTTTTTGGTGTCCATTCCACTTTAGCCTCCTTCTGTCTATTGCTTTCATATTATGGTCTACGTCAATCCTTCTACTTTCTTTGTTCATCAAATCAGTTTAGATAATCCGGAAGTGCTTATATATACTTATACTTATACATCTCTTTACATTTAATTAGTTCTTCAATTATAGTACTCCACCAATAAAGCTCGTTTGGATCATCTTGTCCAGTTATTTCTCCTAAACTTTCTTCGGCAGCCTCATGTATTTTTCTTTTCACGGTATTATAGGTACCTAATATGCCTTTACCATTTGTGGACGTCGTGGAGGGCTTCAGTGCTAGCCTCAATTGATAACGGGTGTTCATAAACAGTCGTCATCCCAGTTGCCTTAAAAAACAAAATGTTATGTCTTTGATTAATTCGTGCAACACAATGAAACGTCATTCAGTACTGTCATAGCGCATTTTTTCTCAATTTTAATAGACATACGTTTCTGAAGTCAAAACCTACTGGGATGACGACTGTTTATGAACACCCGTTATAAGAATATTGTGGATTTCGTTTAGAAGCTATCTAGATTTTATTGAGGATAAATAGTTTGGTTATTTGGTCTCGAAAGTGACAAATGCGGCCACTGGTTATAAGCCAGAGCAAGAGCGTTGGGACAAAGTGTGTAGCCACAGTTTTCGTAGAGTGCGACGTAAATTGTTCTTTTGACAGCATTTTAGTTACGGGCATAGTGAAAAACGATGGCTTTTGTCAGATATAAACTGCTTCCCAAACGTTAACTTTCTTAAAGTTCTGTTCACGTTTCTCACAAGTATCGTAAATTTTAATTTTGGATTCATACTGAATATCACCAGCATTCGACTATGTTTTGCCACCATATCATATCGAGCCGAAGGGTTGTCTCCATCATCTTAACGGTTGCCTAAAAATCATCATTCAAGCCCGGGGTTTTACAAGCTACTAGGCCATTTTCATTAGCCTACCTGCTACTAAGTAATATACGTTCGAGCCGCAGTCATAAATGCCTCTCCTCATGTCGTGTACCATCAATTACTGAATTACAGCTAAGTATATGTACATCAACGTGTCAAATAATATTTTCTGTGCATAATCGCCCATTGTTGAAGTTATTCCTCGGCAGAGAAAGACCCAAGACCTTATAAAAGAACAAAAATCCCCGTAGAAGAAGTGAGCTCCAGCCTAGTAACTTGCGAGACCTGCCTCACCTATCCGAAACCTTCTCCTAGTTTAGTACAACCTAGTCGGAAAAGGAACCTACCCTCCTAAACACCATCTAGCGCTAGTCAGCTATAACCTTTTCCGAAATTTCCGTACCGAATTTCCGTTCGCTGTATCGTCGATAGAACAAACGCGGAACAATTCTTTGAGAGTCCCTGTATATAAGAAACGCTTCTAAAATCCTATAAATATCCCCGATCCCGCTGTAGCGCCAAGCGAGAGAACGTGGCAAACTATCCTAGGAGATTCTGCAAACGAATTCTCCTCCTCGAGAGCGCCCTCCACGGAATTCAAACGCTGAGAGTACTCTGCAAGCCACAAGTACGGAAAATCTTGCAATTGCGCAGCTAAGAGCCAGCCCAGCAAGAACACGTACGTTTAAAATACGTCAAAAATACGTTTATATAGTTAAAACAACGTTATTAGTTGAAAATTAAACGTTAACTTTAGTCCAATAGTCAACTTCATTTTCTCAACGTGGATTAAACGTTGATTTTTAGTATTTTTTTACTGTTTATGTAATTATTACGTTTATTAAACTTGCTAGCTATCCCATGTTACTACGATGTGTAGCATGTAAAAGATCCCTTGCTAGGGTTGGAACTCCTTAGTCTCGGCAAAATTCTAAGTAGGACTTTGACCATATGACCAAAGCAGTCGGTGTCTAAGGTACCTGGTACTCTGCATGCCTAGACCTTGTCCATTAACTAACAAACAAACAAAACGTTTATTGAGCATGTTTATATGACACCGATATGTCATTGATATTAAGAGCAGTTTACACAAGCAGTTACTGTAAAACGTAGAACTATTGTTTGTTTACAGAGTAAATTCGGCCATTTTGATCCTGCAGCACTCTAGGCTGTAAGGTCACTATATCAATAAGGTACCGCCATTAGTGATTTTTTATATCTATCCTTGTCGCACAATTTTCTCCAACTGGGGATAAAAACACATAACCTAACAGATTCCTCACTTTACAAGTGCCATTACACCAAAAAGAAAATCCCCAAAAACTAGTGTCCTCCCTATTGCACTTGGGAAATTTGTATTTGTTATCCTTATCTCACAACTTTCTCACAGTCTCAAGCGAGGAATGGAATGGCGTTACCTTATTGATATAGTGACCTTACTAGGCTGACCTAGGCAACGCCACCTCCCGTCCGCGTTTGGAATGGTTCGATGTTCGCAATATCACACGGGTTGCAGCATTCACAGGCGCAGGACGAGCTGAGGCATCAACAGTTTTACTTGAGTGGGGATGGAAACTATGCGAGTTACATAAACATTGTGCATATGAACGTTGTAGGTACGAATGTGGTGCACATTACTAAAATTTTGATTATACAGGGTGGCTCAAAAAAAACCTTAAAGTTTTGTTTAAAAGTTTTGCATTGAAATACTAATAATTTTGATAGAAGTTGTATGGATCTAACGTCAATTGTTTTGGAGATATTAACGATTTTATGCAAAAAAATGCTGAACCACAGGTGGCTGCTGTAGGTAACAGAAAAGAATTGAATGAAGAGAAACGTCAATAAAAAAGTATGATTTTCGTGAGCTACCTTTCGGGTGTAAAATGGTGGATCTGGATATTAATGATATACAGAGTACTCACCATTTGCAAATTTACTACATACCTACCTACTGAAATCAAAAATAACAAATACGAAAACACAAAAAAAGAAATTTAATCTGAAAAGCGATGGAATTATGGCTAGAAAATGAAATGTCCGAAGAAGGCTGATTAAATGTACTTTTCAAAAATACATAAATATACAGAGTACTCCATTTAAACAAATAGAAATAATTATGGTTGCAGATTCTTGGTTCTCTGCATAGCTTTAATACTCAGCGCTCGAAAGAAGAAATATTTGAACGTTTAACGTAATTAAGTACAGGATTTTGGTGTATTGCTTTTTGTTTTTAAGTAGAACTTTATTTGACCTTGGAATTAATTTCTTCGTTTTTCCCGTTTTTTTCGGGTTTATTATTTCTTGTTTCAACACTGACTACTGACTAGATTTATATTTTCTAAAGCTAGTTTTGTCTTTTTTTATTTTGCAGATCTCAAGTATTTAAATTGTTATTTATCAGCATGTGTTTGTTATTCCTTGAAATAAATTCATCTTAAGGGGCTTAAATTGGTTTCTATGTTCAATCTCGCATATCTGAACAACAGTTGAATTTACAGGTATGAAGTAACATATCGAAAGAAAGATCATTAAGAGGGTTTTCCAAAAAAATCTAAATTATTCAATTTGCAAATGTTGAGCGCCCTGTATAGCTTTAATACCCAGATCCACCATTTTACACTCGAAAGATAGCTCACGAAAAACATAACTTTTTGTAACGTTTTCCTTCTTTCAATTGTTTTCTATTCTTCAGCAGCCGCCTAAAATTAAACATGTTTTTAATAAAATCGTTAATATCTTCACAACAATCGACGTTAGAGCCATACAACTCTATATCAAAATGATTAGTATTTCAATGCAAAACTTTTAAGTTACCTAAATATAAGGCATTCCATTTAAGTAACAAACGACTTTTGGGATTAGACCGTATCATGATTGAGATCGAAGAACTTCGGAAGTAGTTTGTTACTTAATGACAATGGCCGCGAAAGTCTCAGAAATCGACATTTCATTTAATTCGCAACACATTTTTGAGCCACCCTGTATAATCAAAACTAGTTTAGTGATGTGCACCACATTCGTACCTACAACTTAATATACACAATATTTATGTAATTCATAGTTTTAGAAATACCTTCCAACCCCCCATCGTTGTGGGCCATATATGTAATAATAGCTTTTGGTATTCCCGAATCAAACTGTTTCAGGAATTCTTAAAATTACAGTATACTTGTAAAAGAGTTTCTTAACAATTTATATAGCAGATAGTATAATCTAACAATTTTAAAATTACATACAATATATTAACGTATAATGGAAACTCTATTTTACTATCTGAATTTAAGGAATTTTGCAGACTACCGAAAACTAAGAACACATTTAACAAGAAGTTAATCATTCCGGCTTAGCATTGTTTTAGCCAATCGCTTTTAAGCGAAGCACAAGATGCAGGGAAATTTTCGAGTCTTTCGTTCATTTTCCAACAAGAAAATCGGAGATTTTCCGTCTGAACAAGTATAATTGAGTTTTTATGCGACTCGCAGCGGAAGATTCCAAACAGGCAAGAAAATTTTATTTCCAGCGGCAGCAGAGGAAGCGAAAGAGAAGCTGCACATAACGCAGTTCGGCCATAAGTAATTAATTTTCCTATGGACGTTAACAGGATTTCTTTGTTCCGTGATTTCGCGGCTAATTACATTTTGCAAATAGAAGTTTTTCTGCGCTCGTTAAAAGCGCCAATGCTGCGGTCGCCGGAAACGCATCCATTTCTGTGCTCACCAACAGCTGTCCCTGCGGTATATTAGTGTAAAGGAGGGCATGACACGTAATTATACATCACTTCATTATATTCTTGCTAATTACTTTCAAATGGCTTTGCTGAACTTTCTTAATGTGGAGACTCGAATTTTCGCCCCGGCCAAATTCAACTTGTACGACTGTTATTACCCTAGAGACACTTCTCCACCATATACCCGCGCATTCTCTGCTGTATATATTCGTCTAACGATCGGGATTTTCACATTCGAGCGAAATTCCCGAGATTTCTTGGCTCGGTTTTAAGGCATATTTGGATCTCCGGATTTGCTAAAACGCGTCCACTGCAAAAATCTCGCTATTAACACTCTTAAATCGTCTTCGACTCTCTATTGGTATTCCTTTCTTTTGTTTCTTTGTTTTTTTTAACAAATCGCAGTCCAATAATAGAGTAGAATTAGTGATACCATGACTTGGTATTAAAACTACTGTTTTTTACATTTGCTGGTACCCCTCCCCTTATAAATCTAACATTTCTGGTGCTTTCATTCCCTTAGCGTAGAACAAATTGATTGAATGCGTTGTTAAGTTTTATAATATGGTGGTACTCCTTAAACTTGTTCCAACTTTTTACGATAAAAATTTGAAATGAGACATAGTTTTATTAATAAGTAATAAAACCATATTAGCGCTTCCTGTTTGACTGCCAGTGAAATCAATATTTTTCACAATTTCAGTAACGACAAAAATTTCCAGCTTAAATGTTTGTTAATTAGTATGTTCGAAAAATGCGATTCTTTTCTCTGGAACACGTAGGTAATCGACTGCAAATAATGGCGCAAAACGTTCAAAACCCAAGTCATTGGTAAGTATAAAATATAGTAATCACGTAATCATTCTCTAACATTTATGTTGTAAGTAGCTTTTGAACTTACTATTTGACTAATAAAATTTCCCACAAAATTTACATAAATTTAAAAAATATCTGTAATTAAGGGCTGTTAAACAACTTTAACGAAGTGCCTGTATGGACGAATACAACAATGTCGACAATGATGGGTAGACCATCTACAGATAATGGACAATTAGAATATTTGTAGGATACGGCTGAACTTACACACACTTTTAGGAAGGTCCTAGCCGAGCATCGAAAGCAGTTTCAAATGTATAACGGACAACGTTCGCAGAGTCCACACACTTTGTCCACACTTACACTTAACTAAACCTTTAATATACTGTAATTTAATGAACTGCAACGCCATTGCTCTCTGGTCGGGTTAATTTACCGCCTTATTTTCCAATGCCACAAAGATATATCAAAGCCAAGGCTTATAAAGCTGTGGAGTGATAAAATTGAATCAATTATATAATATTTATTCTTAAATCTATATAGTCTGTCACCAAACCAAATGTATTTACAACTAGCTGGCCCGGCAAACGTTGTTCTGCCCAAAAACAATTTGTCTCTAAAACTCCGTTTAACCACTATAGAGTTTTAATTTTATATCATGTCGATTGCCTTGGACTTAAAAATATATGCCATTCTCTAGCTGTAACCCGCGACTTCGTAGGCGCGAGGTTCGTTATTTGTGTATTAAATAATGACTAATTATTTTCTGTCATCCCATCCCATCCCCGTCCCCGTCCGCGTCCCGTCCCGTCCCGTCTCCTCCCCTACCATCCCATCCCATCCCCTCCCGTCCCATCCCTTCCCGTCCCGTCCCATCCAGTTCAGTCACGTCCCGTCTCGCCCCTTCTCTTCCTGTCTCTTCCCGTCTCATCCAGTCCCGTTCCGTCTCATAGCTTCCCGTCCCGTCCTCTCCCGGCAAAAATTGTTCTGTCCAAAAATACTTTTGTCTCTGAAACCCCGTTTAACCACTATAAAGTTTTAATTTTGTCATGTCCATCGTCTTGGACTTATAAATAAATGCCGTTTTCCCAATCAACGTCCGAAAAAACCTCAACAACGACACCCATATCGATTTTTAGGCTTATTTACCCCATTTCACCCCATAAGACCTAGCAAACCCGACAGACGTTGTCCTGTCCGAACATTGATTTGCCTGCTATTAGCGGGTTCAGCAAACGTTTTTCCGATATTCGAATTTTCGATTTCTTTCATTTTAAAAACATGCTAATACGACTATTTTTTATCCGTAGCGAGCTGGTCATCATTGCTGTTCCCACGTAAAGAAGATACCCACGCAGCTGACGGTCTTCGACGACCTATGTTAGCTCGTCGTGCCATTGGCATTGCAACGGACACTATAAAACGACACGGAATTGTTTTCACAATCACTTGTGCACAAACCAAATTTGAATGTCTGACTGACTGACTGCGACGACCTATGTAAAGCATTTGGAATTACATAAATTGCTATTAGTGTCTTATCTCTTCCGCCTTCGGTTACCTGATGCGGATTATAACATTATGGGAAAAACCCTTCAAACCATTAAGCACAGGTGTGACTGCAAATAAAAACAACACACTTTCGATATTTTCCAATTTTCCGGCTTTTCCTTTGGATTTTCTTAATTTTTCTTTCCGTAAGAACCTTCTATAGAGTATTAGAAAACTTTAAAAAAAGATGAATGAAATCGATAAAGTCGTTCTCAAATTATGGCGTGACCAAGAAAAATAGGGATTCATTTTTATATATATAGATTTGAAGATAAATGAAAACGTTGTTCTTGAGTGATCTCGAATTCAGGGAAAGCTGCAATCAACTGTGCAGCTTTTAAAGCATCTCGAATCCATCGACCAAATCAAACGCTGGCTTCACTTGGCTCCTAAACTCGACAGACTAGAAACAGTTGTTTAATGTACGATGCTTTTATTATTTAAGATGTCCGAATTTAAGGGTTTGAGGAGGGGGATTGAGTCGGGAAACTAATGTAAGTGCATTTCCATGAGTTTCAGCTAGAAGACAGGAGCTTTGACAGCTTTCTCCATCGGCGGTCTCGAACATCTCCATCCTGGAGTGAGCGCTGGAGCCATCGATCAGGTAAATTTTAGGGTTTTGGTAGACTGACTTTGCTATCGACCTACATCGATATAAATTTGGAAAATAGGCTATGAAATATTTGATTATTAGGGAAAGATCTCTAGACCCGTCTACCCGATCTTCAGTGCGTTGTCATTTAAACCTAAAGATATCAGAGGGAATCTCTGAACTGGAATTTGCTAAGGAAATGTTTACGTCAGGTCAGGGTTCTCAGGCAGTTCGACCTTTCGGCAAGAAGCTAGGATTAGTGAACGCCGTCTGCGAGAAGAAGCAATCACGCCATCGTCCCCAGGTGCTAGTTACGCTGGATGTTGGTCTTCTAGGGTCTTGGACTGGCGGTTCCTCGCTTAGCAGAATAGAGCTGGAGTGGTGGCAGCTGGTAGAATATTGAAGCCCTCTAGGGCCTAAAACTGCTCCCGGCTCGAACTCCGCTAAAGTTGTCAGTAGGTTTTTAGTTTCGTACGAACGTACGGCTATTAGCTAATTTAAAAAATTACGACCCCACCTGTATACGTATTTTTCGTATTATTCCGCTTGCATTTAAGCATCCCTAATTATTTCGCTTGCAGTCGACGGCCTGAAATGAGCTCATTTGGTGTTTCTCGGTTTATATTCGTTGGCGACCCAAGGTTATCCGTTGCTGCAGATATCGATCCGTCTACGACTTGCTTTTAGGTGTGGTTTTGGCGTGAATTTAAAAAGCAACGGCCTTGGGTGCGAGAGAGGGGGCTAGCTACAGCTCGGCAGCCTCGAGACCTTTTATCGATCACGCGTCGTCTAGCGCGGCGTTTCGGGTTGAGTTGACATCCGGCATCTGAAGGCAGCAGTTGGTTTTGTAGTGCTGCAGCCCAGTTACGTCTTTCCTTCCGGGACGGCGTCGCGAGACATGTGCGACGTCTTGTTTTATTGAGTAGTGTTTTACCAGCTAACGTTTTGTGCTGTTTAGTCTGTATGCGAAATAGCGCCGTTGTAATTGTCATTGGGACTTCCGTCGATTTAAGGTATTTGGCCATGCGTTACGCATTTCTTTTGGCACAGTGCTGTATGGGGGCGTGAGTGTCCATTTGGGGTATGGTTTGTCTATTACCGTCAGCCTTTTAAGTTTTCCGATTTACCGCGGACCGCAGACTCCTATATTCCGTCGATTAGACGGATTCCTTTGTTAGGAACTCGTTAGCAGTGTTGAATTGGCAAAGCTATCGTTTTACCGTTTTTTCTTCCGTGCGAACTTCGCATTACGTCTCGTATGAGAGGATAAAGCCCTATATGCCCAGCTTCTGCAGCCCGTTGAGTTGTTGGCCGTATGCTCTTCCGTTTCGTTCCCTGCAGTATTTGGGTACCGTAGCCGTCACAGCAGCTTAGGACATCGGTTGCCGCACCGCCAAACTTCTTACAGGCATCGCTTGTATTGCTTATCAACGTTTAATGTGCAGTTTAGCATATATACAATGTGCTCATTGAAATATCGGAAAGTTGGTGTAACGTCTCGGTTATTTAGCTCTTATTGTGTACCTTTTATATTGTCAAACCGTTATATTTATTAGTGAGTGCGTCGCTTAGCTTAACTGACAGCGTAAACTAAAGTATCAGTATTTCTGGAATTGTACTGGTGTTCTTTTTGTTATTTGTACGTCACGTCCTCTCTGCCCCTGAATGTTATCTCGATATTCTTGTAAATAAATGAAATATTACTTGCTTCTACGCCAAGGGATGTTTTGTTTTCTTTGGGTATTATTATGTATAAGGAAGTTTTCGTTTACCGTTTCGTATCCTTGCCATGTATTCACGGACTTCGAATTTATCTTGTTTGGGAATGATCCCAGGCTTCTTCCGTCAGCAACTTTCCGTTGTTATGGTGGTACCGTTTTAATGTACTAGATTTTATAGTGCCTAGATTAAAGTGTACGTAGTGTTTTGCCGAAGTGCCAGATAGTGTGCGTAACGTTGCTGTATTGTAGTATTTACTATTCGAACCATTGTAGTTTCCCATTTGTCAAATGAATTAATTACCGTCAGATTTTATGTTCCTGTTTAACTTAACGTCGCGTCGTGGCAAATTGAGGTGTGTGTAGCAAATGAGCCACGTTTAGTTGATTAACGTCCTGTATTACTTTTTTCTGAGTCAGTGTTTTGATCATTTAATGTTGCTACCGTTTGCAAGTCATTTCGCTTATTTGATGTAAAGTTTACTGCATTTAACTAGTTTAAGACGTTGCGCAATTTATTTAACCATGACTACCCCATTTAGTTCCCCTTATTTACTAAACTATAGTTCTTTTACATATTATTGCTAATACAGTTCATTTTCATTTAACTTTTGTGTGTGTATTTTTCTTTTGTGAAAGGAGTTTTGCAAGCTGCACAAGAGAGCTTCCCGCAATGTAAGTTCAACGCTGTTGAACGTGGTTCGCAGACCAAATCACTGCCAAGGTTATAGTTAGAAGGTGTACCCATTCTGCTTCCACTCTCCTCAGTGGGCTCACCTGTGTATGTTTCCCTTGTAGGAACATCGTGGCGCCTTGGCATTTAAGATCTGCTTTCCTGTTATTAGGCCGATGCCCTGTGTTATCTCATGTTGAATCCCCCCGCGCTCCACTGAAGCGACGCCGGCACTCCCTTTTATTATGGGCTGAGGCAGTTCTATGTAATTCCTTCCCGAATTTGAGTTAGTTTACGGGCTAGTTATTTAGCATTGTTTTGTTGTCTTAATGTCCATTTTAGGCCGTAACAAACTGGCGCTTTGTCGTAATATCGATTGTATCCTGTAACAAGTTTTTCAGATGTGTTCCTACCTGCTTTTTGAAATCCATTCGTTATTATGGTTGAGTTGTATAAAATGGTTACAAATATGGATTTAGGCAATTTATGTCCAAATTCTTTTTGCTGCCATTACTTATATAATCTTCTCATTACACATCATAAATTAATATCATTGGCGTCATACAACCGATTATCTTTATTAATAAAATATTTTTAGAATGTCTAGGCCACCATCCAACCATGGTTGGTGACGACGTAAGTTATTCTGCCATATTTTCCCTTCCTGGGCGAGTCAAGAATTCCATACATTTTTGCCTTTGTACACAATGAGGGGTGGTAAGTTCTCTCCTGCGGCGTTGGCACCCATAAGGACGGTGATATTTTGCCTTCCATATTGATTGATTTATTGATTTAATGTAGAGATTTGGATGGGTAGTACTGATCCTAGCTTAGCACTTCGACCCTGTGGTCTTTTCCGTCCCCTCTGATCCTATTAAAATAGATCAGCACTTTCAACGAGTTGTAGTTTTTTTACGAGGTGCTCGTGTGTGAGAGCTGCTCCATGTGGAGTTTCCCTGAAGAGTTGCTGTCTTTTGCGGAATAGCGCTCGACAGTCGAAAATTATATATGAGGCTGTCTCCTCCTCATCCTGACATAACCTACAGAGTATATCCCCTCTATATATACCTATTTTTGTAGGTGTTTTCTCAGGTGGCAGTGTCCTGTGACTATTCCCACCAGCTGTCTAATCTGAGTTCGTCCTAGATAGAGGACATCAGTTGTTAGTCTGCGAGAAGGCGTTCTAATTATTTCCTTCCCCAGTGTTTGTCCCTGTGTGGCATCCCAGCGAGAAGCATGTTGCCTAGCGGTCTATTTTTCTATCGCTGTTCGAATGCTTTGTTTGGGTAAGTATACCAAATACAGGTTCCGTGCCCTGGCAGCCAAATGAGCTGAACGGTGTTCTTTTCAGATAAGACTGTCAGATGATTTAGGCATTCTCTTGTTAGCACAGAGCTGACACGAGGTGATTCAAGCGCTTTTAATGCCGCTTGACTGTCAGAAAGTATGCTTATGCGTTGTTGGAAATACCCGCGTTTTTCATTTTCCTGGACTCTGGAAGGCTGTAGTCTGTGCTCATTCTTAGGATGGGGTTGACTTCGCCCACTTCCTGTATTCGTTTGTGTCTGCACCGTTCCTGGTTGGCGTCCCACTTTCCGGTGGATTTCATTCTGCATGCTCCAACCTGGGTTTCCCCTTTTAGATATATGTCTGAAGGTGTTAGTCCCAAGAGATGTTACTATCCAAAACGACATTTACGACACCACGCCAGCTCATACAAAAAGTCACGAAAAAGCTAGACTGCCAGCGCGAACGATAATACTCAAAATCGGAACCAAAACTCACATAGGACCGCTGCCCTGCCCGTAACAAACAGTGCCGGCTAGACTTAGTGAAGCAAAGAGTGGTCCAACACGAGGTAACACACGGGCAACGGCCTAATGGACGGTAAACAGTGATAAATTAGATTGAGAGCCACCCAGTTCCATCAATAAGAAAGAACATATAAAGTAAGCACACAGAGAAACCGGGAAGCAAATGAGCCTACCTTTCAACTTTTCACCTTGGCAAAATCAAAAAGCTAAACGGGATATAGTAGAATCGGTATGCAGCTTGCGACTCCCAGCACTCCGACGACGGAGCCCCCTGACCTACCTTTCACGCTTACAACTTCTTCTAGGCTCCACCTCACATCGATTTTACACTGTGGACAACTCAGCCTGAAAATATGCATGCAACAGGCGCAAGGAAAACACAAGACAACATATAACAAACCGATCTATTAGTCTAACGTACATATATACATGGTCCAAGAGTACACCAACACATATAGTTATTGACGTTCGTTAGCGTACAAAATAAAAACGGGAATGTTACTATCAATTCTGGCCCAAATGGGGTCACTAGGATTAATTTATTGCGTGGAACATGATAGCAGAACACAGATTACAGTTATTAACATTAGTTAGCGCGCAAAATGAAAAGGGGCAAACATTACATGCACGTGGCAACTATATAACGGCTAACCTCTACAATACACGCTACCTTGATTATTGCAGTATCACCTGGCTCGTAGTTCGGTGGCAGGACTTCGCTTCAAAGCTTCGGAACGTCGCAAGACCGCAGTTGCACTCGTTGATGACGCATACTTCGGGATACCTTTTACAGGGCACGATGCGACAGAACTCGCATGGGAAAGAAACAAGGAGACCTTTTTGCACGCCCTCGTTGGATATGATCCTACCTAGGAACTAGTGGTAACTTGCCTACATGGCACTCGAGACTACGGGGACGTTGGTCACCAAAGCGGAGCAGCACCAAAAACCATACAACAGTACAACTGGCCGCCTCAACGGCTCGAAACGCTCTCTCCAGGCCGCCCACGCGATTGAAGTCGCGCGGGACGGCTAGAAGCCACACTCTAGGAACCCACTCGAAGCAACAGCCAGCCACTAACTCCCAACACTGACTGACTAAACTCAACTCAAACAAGTCACCGCGCCGACAGGGAAGGGCAACCACAACCCAGACCGACGGAGACCAAGCGAAAAACATTCAAAAACCTTTCTGTCGCTCTCCCAGGCTCGCGTTTCAAATTCAATGCAGAAATCACTCCAGTAGCCAAGCTTTCAACAGCTGCAGAAACGATAACAGCCGACGTGCAAGCGAGACGGCTCAAGGCCAGATCGCAGCTGGGCGACGACTTGAAGCCAAAACCTGCATAAACTAGGTATACACTTAAATTTAACGGAAAAATATGACAAACAAGCTATATACAAGCGGGGCCGTAATCTTGAAAAGAATCGATAAATAGCTCATACATACATAAGACTGGAAAATGTCCTGACAGACAGCTTCCATAGATGCTGTTGGAGTGTTGTTCAAAACCACTGATTATTCTGTGTCCAGCAACACCTTTTTCACTGACAACTGTAATTCTAGAAAAATCAATATTATAAATCAGACTTGGTGAAATGTTTTTTATTTCTGTACTTAGAATTTTAAAGTAATCTGAAACTATAAATGGCTCTAGCCTTTGTTTCCTTGCCACTTCTATACCTTACAGCTTTTCCTCGCTCAACTTGAAATCCCTTTTAAATTTAGCAAAATAATCTTCTCTAGGAATTCCATCTTTGAATGGTGCGGAAATGTTTTCTTTAACGCAGCGACGAGTCAGTTCCAGAACTTTCTTGTTTGAGAACCCAAAACCCTATTTTTCCATGCTTTTGATGAAAATTGCAATTCTGACTTTATCTTCGTAGGGAAGGCTTTGCCATAGTTTGGTTTTTAAACCTCTTTAGCTACTTTTGATTTCAAGGTACCTTCTTTATCTTACATTGGCACAATGCTTTGGAGTTTTCAGCACCCACAAGTGTTCTGAATTAAATTTCCTGAAGGGAATTAGACTATTTTTGACACTTGGCTGTTGCTTACAGAAGTAGCTACTTGAGTAACTGCTGGAACCTGTTTTTCCTATAAAAACACATTAAAGTAAGAGAGGGTGGGGGGAAATCTATACAAATCTCTTTATGAAAATTTAATATATTTAATTTAATTTTTAGTAATAATTTCTACATTTACAAGAATCAGCCTTTTCTCATTAATTTAATGAATTTTGAGTTTGCCACAATTTTTCTTGAATTCGAATTTTTAATTCCTCTTGTGTACTGGTATTCCACCATCCACTATACATTGTTATGATACAACACTAAATGTGTATTGGAATCAAATTTGTTAAAATTGGAAAATTACAGTAAGTTGGAAATGGTTTAGATTTATTCGGGGATAAGGCGGATATGTAAATGCAACATAGCTATTTGAAAATAAAATAATATTGATAAAATACAGTTTGAAAATGTATGACAAATGCTAATTTTAAAAATAAAATTTTGTAGGTTGAACTCAAATAGCTAAGACTAGAGTGTATAAAAAGAGAAATGAGGTAGATAAGAAATTTGTTAATTTGCTAATTATTAGAAATAAACTGAACGTATGTAGAAAACCGATTTTTGGTCTAATTAAAATATTGAATATAACCCTGTTTTATTTTATGAATGTTTTGGATAATATAGATGGGGTAAAAATACAAATTTACGAGGTAAAATAATATGTAATTTAAATTAATAACCAGAAGAAGTGGATAATTAATTAGTGAAGATTATTAGTATATGGTAAAGAAAGCTAATGGATAGAAGAATTGTTATGTGCAAGTGAATCATTAAGAAGACGTACTGGATCAGCTTTATTGGAAAGATTACATTGACATGTAACATAAATCAAATGGGAATACGTCAAGCTATTTGTTGCTGAAGGGTGTCGTCGGAGAAAGGAGGCGCATTCCAGGAGGGTAGCAGTTTACTGTAGCAGGTGGATGTTTGCTCTGTTTGCTGGTTGCTGTCGAGAATTTGGAGTTTGCTGATATGAGACGGTACGAACGTGTAGTCTGTACGTGCAGTACATTGCAGGAAGGTCCTTGAAAGGGTCAATAGGCAGATCAGGAAGAGGTTGCTGTTTGGAGCGTTGTTTGAACCAAATACAAGGTGCGTGATTTCTTATCAAAATCCTAACTAGAAACTAAATAAAGACAATAGGAAGATGAAATTAATTAAGAAATAATTACTTACTGTGTTTTTTAATATTATTGTGTACCATTCAGATGATTGGACATTTGTCATTAGAATTTCAAATTTGTTTGAGAGTCGGTTGACATAAACATTGTAACATGCAAATGGGAATTAAAATATTAGAACATCAATATTTCAGAAAGCAAGTAACTAGATAAAAGAATCCACGCTTGAGTTTTCAGGAGCTATCTATAATAGTAATTATTGACATTAGAATACAAAAAAGGGCAATTTGTAATTTAAAGAATTGATTAATATCAATACTTGAAGGTTCAGTTAATAAATAAGGCACTACAAAGCGTCAGTGCAATATATTTTGTTTCAAATTTCTCCAGACACGTTCAACTGAAAGGAATTGAGGAACATTTGGCACATTTCTGTATATTTCCATGAATGGTATCTTTACTTCTGTATACATAAGAGCAACTTAATGAGCATAATGAGCAGTAGCTGTATCTGGCCAAAACATAAAATTGCCGTCAGATTCATATTCGTATATTTATGCATTACAGAGTTTCCAGAAGGACAAATGTATGCTAAAGATCAACCACGGGAAGAACTCGCCAACCATAGAGCCAGTTTTGAGTTGAACTTTTTGTATCCTTTAAAATGAACCACACTGTGTGAACAAAAAATCCATACGCATCCATCCAACGGAAAGTTTCTGGAGATATTTGAAACGAAATGTGTAGAGAGGAGGATAGGGGGCTACTACACAAGAATTTAAAAAATAAATTCAAGAAAAGTTGTGGCATACTCCAAATTCCATGTTTGTTAATTTAATGAAGATTTTAAACACAAAAATTAGAAAGACAGGCCGATTTGGTGCTGATCCAATTATTTAATTTATGTATTTTCTTAATTCTAGAATTTGAGAGAATTAGAGAACAGAGTTGTTAGTTTCAAATGCATCAGAGGCAATCTCGAAAAGAGGGTTTGCATGTAGTAATAAACTGTAACTTCAAAATTCTAGTATTCTAGCAGTATTATTTTTTTGTATTATTTATTCAAAAACCAATTAAAAGTAGGTACACTCACATGTATTCTATTTACGTTTTGAATAATTTTCCATATATTGTAATGATAACCCCCTACTAAAGGCTTTTTAATATAAATAAATAATTAAGGGCCAATCACTACAAATACATTCAATTAGAATTCAAATATGCTTTCTCATGGCTTATTAAAATGATGTTTGTAATAATTAATTACTGGAAAATAAATTATTTATTGCCTTTCTTATTTTATTTACTGGCAACTTGTTTAAATAAATTGATCCGGCTTTAGCATGAGAAACTCTTACATCTGCAGGGTTAGGTTGTAACATCCAGTATAACATCTACTTGATACCAAATATTCAGCAACGGCATTAAACTTTGAATACTCAGTAACAAAAGGGGTGGTAGATAAACATCAAGTGTGCACAACAACACGGCGGTTATTGCCCAAATAACCAATGTATCCCTATGTGAAATTTCAATGGCCAACTCAGTTTAATCGGAAAATGGGTGGATTCAATTTGTTACAATTAAACAAACCACTAATCTGCAAAAGGTCTCATTTTTAGGCGCCAGGTTTGACAAACCCCAAAGAAACACAATTTACCACGATTTAGAATATTAAACCTTATAACTGGAATCGCACGAGATGCGCTGCAAATATAACATAACTGCTGCTATTTATTCTGCTGTGGCGAACTAAAATCACTAAAATTACCTGTACCGTTGCTTCAAGAGCACAACCATTAACATAACATTAAAAACTGTCAATATATTTGGTTTATTTCGTATTAATTAAATAGAGACAACAAAAATCTCAATAAATTATACTCATGACCCACATATTAAAAAATTAAATTTACATGCAATAATTTCAGTAAATGCAAAGTATGTTTGACAAAATGGAGGATATCAAACTCAAACATTGAAGTCGCGAACAGCAATACAGTGAAATGACCCTAAAAACAATTTAAGCAAAGCAATATTTCAAACATCGCGTAGCGAGTAGGTTACACAAACAGTAAATATATAGATCAAATGGCAATACACCTTAATTTTATATAACGTAGAGTGTAATCAAACTAGCAGTTCACGCTGCGTTCATTCAATCATTCATACATTAGTCAAATAATATGCTTACCTCGAAGCTCCTCTTGGAAAACTCTGCCACCGCTTGTAAAATCAAATAGTATTTACATCTACCATTTGCGAAAAAAAACGAGTGAGGTAATCGTTTGCAGTATGGAAATTGTTATATTAACATGTAAGAAAAACAAATGCTAGATCGCATCTTCCAGTCTGGATTACAACGGTTCGAAAATTCCCCCAGTAAGTTATTAAAGATGTAATAGCGTCATTGCTCGACGGTGTGCCGCTCCTTTGAGAATGTGGACTCGTCCCTGTTCACGTGGACCGGTACGATTCAGCAAACCAACAGGTGTGCGATTTCGGTGGAGTGCATGTTGAATCCTATTAAATGTATCCCAAAATTGGAGACCTCGCTAATCAAGGACGAATATACAACGCACTAGCGAACGAACTAGAGCAAATTTAACGTTGCCTACCTTCTACAATGGAATCACCGATAACTTTTACAACTGCGTCACGCTGTTTTTTGACCCCTCAAATCCCATATTACAATAGTTTTATAAGTGAGCGACTAGTCGTCCCCACGAAATAAAGATCAAACCAAACTGATAGATCCGTAAATTAACGTTTACGACAATTAATTCTGCCACGTGCAGGATTATAAATTCAGCCTTGGCAATGGGTCTGGAAACACGACCTCTCGAAGTGCGTTCTGGGAGCAGAAGAACGAGTCGCCGTTCGACACGATCTCTCGCGCAGGCAAAGTACGTTCGCATAATAAAAACACAAACTGCGTACGTTCGGAAACCAGAAATTAATAGCAATTTCACTAACGCGAAAGTAAACCGTAACATACTGTTGAGTATAAATTTTGAACTTGTATGGCAAATGCCCGACTTTGTATCTGACAGCTTAACTTTTAAATTGACGGCCAAAACAGAGAGTCTGTACGCACAAAATAGCGTAATTTGAACTCAAAAACACCAACAATTTGACAAAATTGACTCAGGTAAATATGTAATGCAGATAATGACGTAGTATAGCTAACCTGTTTTGTTTTCGTGACGTCAAAAAGACGTGGAAATTGGCAATTGTTTCATTTCCTGCAACTCGACCCAAATCTGATGCCAAACCCCAAATTCAAGGGAAGCTATCTCGATAAAATTCCTCTGAATGGATCCTCGCAACTGGAACCTGTTTCTGCACCTCGTACAATATCTCCTCCAGGTGCTGTACAACTTTCAAGGCCTCTCGCCTTCCCTTTGCTGATCAAATTTACCTCGGAATGTGGGCTTCGTAGGCTGGATACGTTTCCAAGGGACGCCACAGCAATTACACAAATCTGGAACTCTCCTGGCTTCTGCTTTTTGGATGTAGACACCAAGGAAGGACCAGCTATCTTTCATTATGGCTTGGGTTCACCACCACAACAAACGAACATCAGGTATCTTAGAAACTAATTACAACTGTTTTGGAAGTGAGTTTTGATACTATACTGTTTTTCAATAATTGTCAATCCTAGCACTTTATAACCTTAAATCTCTGCTTTAAATCACTTTGTTTTTAAATAGCACTGTTTCACCATTTTATTATCACTGCACTATTGTTTGTCTTCTAATTGTAGGTTGCCTTGTCATGCTCTTTGCATTCTATGCTTTGTTACACCGCTTTCGTTACCTTTCAGGTGCGTTACCGTTTGTTGGACTTGTAATTTTAACACTATCGCTTCAAGTAACATTCGTAACGCTTTAAACATCTCTCCATCAATGCAAATTCACAATATTGTCTTGACTTTACAATGTTAACTCCGTTAGTCTATATAATTTGAGTACATCTGCCATAACAAGCACATTTTATGAAATTTAAGTTAAACGTAACCCTTTCGATATTGTTTAATCTAATGCCAACCTCTGTCAATCAAATTATAATGACTGCTAAACATATCTTGTGCATTTCTTAATGTATAACAATGACTACGTTGCAATAAACAAAATTTCAATTCTGTGCCGATTTGAATCTTTATTTCATCTCTGTGTCTTAGTTATGCAACCAGAATTGCTGTGAGCATTAAACCATTGCAATATGTGATGCCAATGAATAATTTTGAGATTGACTCTAATTTATAACATTTGGTGATCTTTTCTTCACCACTATTGAAATAAGCTCTAGACTTCTATAGTAGAGACATATTGCAAATAATCTGTCCTACCAACTTACACTAGCAATTCCTTATTTAGCATTTGTGTATTAGCAGAGAGATCAAAAATAGACTTGATCACGGGTGCCACTGAAAACAATGAAACTTGCCTAATATGTAGCATGCTTTTTGTTGACATAGAACTGTACAATTTTTCAAGTTTGAAATTAATTTTCTACATCATGTTTAACATATCCACGTTATTTTAATGTCACATATCAATTTCATGTATAAATTTGGTTTAAATTACACTTGGTTGCATATTTGTGTAGCTTCTTAGCATGAACTAATAATACAGTTAATTGTAGTTCAAATGTATCTTCATAAAGTGCAGTGTAGACATAGTCATAATTTTCATGGGCTCCGACGATCAGTTTTTATATTTAATCGCTCTGTACAAAGTAATTGTTTTAAGTCATTTTCTATTATGCACAGTACCTGATCTTACGCTTTTGGTGTCAGTCAGCTGATGAACCACCCTTATACTTTCCATTACATTTGAATTCTGCAAGAATTTCAAATATTCAACTGAAATAAATGTCCACTAAAAAGCCCAACACTTACGGGTTTTATTTAAAGTTGGCATGTCGAAGAAAATAAGGCTACCAACCTGAACGGCATTTTTATTATAGAAACGAAAGTAGCACTTGGCAATAACTTTGAAATTATCTCTAAAACGCTGCTGCAACATAACATTCTTTATGTCCTGCAGTCATGCCTGATGTCTGTCGCAACTATTACATTATTTTCTTGAACAAAGACGTGTTATGCACACAACTTAAATTAAATAAAATTATTACCTTACCCCTACCGATCAATCTGCTTTCATTTTGTTTGAGGACACACGGCAGCGCACTGTAATTGATAGTTAAAGCTTAAAAAAGTTAGGTTCATAATTCAAATAGAAAACAAATACGTATAGAAATATACTTTAATACATTTTAACTTACTTTTGCATTATTAAACAACAAATAACAAATTGTGGAAACATCAATATAATACTAAATGGTGTCAAAAATAAGTGCGTAATCAAACCTTAACTTATCTAACCTACGTAAATATTGAAACATGGTTTATATGAGTATACACTACAGTAGAGCATCTATTATATGAACGCCAATTAACCGAGACATCAATCATCCAAATGCAGCCTTCAAACTATTTTGGACGAGCAATAATAAGAGAGCAACTTGTGTATTATTCAACTGTCAAAAAAGATGATCAAATTTAAAAAAAAAAAGATTTATTTTTTATATATCTGTATTTAATTTAATGTGCAATTTGTAACACATTGGCTATCTGGTTCATAAAAAAGCATTTTTAACAGTTAAATTATTTATTCGATTATAAGAACTATTCTCAGTCCCAATTAGCTTGGATAATTGACGCTCTACCATCAAATATTTCTTTGGATCTGCTTAATCAGCCTTTCGTGCGTGTATCTTTCTACGGTACCTCTATATCACATAGTGATTACACTAACAAGCACAAACTTTCACCAACTAGAGCTAAGTTTTGTTCTTCGAAGCTAGGGTTTCCCACTGTACAGAACTAAAGAAGGGATGCGATTTTACATCTTCAGCTCCATTGATGCCACAGCCCAAGCGTTCGTGCGGTTCATATGTCAGCAACTACAAATTTCAATAAGTATTAGTGTTTACAAATAACATCAATACAAAATCAAAAGTACATATAATAAATAATAAGTAATGGTAATGGAGTAGGCAAGTTTTGCAAAGAAAAATATATGTAATTATGCAATATGACGCACAAACACAAAACGTAAGGCAAATTTTATAATTTGATCAAACTAAATGAGCAAATAACTTATAAGAGGAGGAAGTGGAAGACTATCATAGAAAAACAACTTTCCTGTATAGGCCAGTCGATAAGTCATTTAAAATGGCTGTTAGCAGGAGCAATTCCGGACAAGCTGGAATTAATTTTAATTTGTTTGATTTTGTGTTAAGAAATGTCTCTCAAAATTGCACCCCCTAGAAAGCCCGGATTTGACCGCCATCTTGAAAAAAAGGGCAAAACATTTTTATTTTTTTTTAATTATTTGTAAATGTCTCGGTTAGTATCACCATTAGAGTCAAATATATCGTTATCAAAATTGAAGGAGAGTAAATTATCTACAAGGAATGTTGTATACATTTTTCTCGTGCGACTATCTGTTTCTCGATTATAGGCGTCCAAAGCTGGATATATTCTAAGGCCATTTGCTACTTTTTTAATTTCAGACAATCTTGAAAACATGCACATGCTTTTATAGATTGTCAATGTAGTTTCTATGGCAATTAAACATAAGACCAGTGCAAGTACCTCTGGTAAAATTAGACAAAGTCCATCTAGAAGATCTGAGAAAGAGTTAGAAGATTACTTTCAATACGAACTAGCTCCTTATCCATTTTCACCCTTCAATGAGATAGGAATGCGTAAAACTAAAAAATCAGCCTTGTACGATGCGTTTGTACCCATTGAAAACCAACTAGACTCTGAAAATACTCTTTATGTGATAGACGGAGGATTTCTACTCCACAAAATTGTCTGGCATAAACAAGAATCTTATTGTGCGATTTTGGATAAATACGTCGGGTATGTAACAACACTTTACTCAATGAATGCAGTAATAGTTTTCGATGGATACTCGGAGGATGCTGCACCAAAAAGCACCAAGATGACTGCTGAGCGATTTCGCCGATTGAAGATTTTGATGAAAAAATTATAGCAACTGTATCCCAGGGGAAATTCTTGTCAAATGATCTCGATGATGTGTAAACGATTAACGAACGAAGGTTGCAGAGTCAAGCAGGCTGCCGAAGATGCTGATACCTTTGATATGATTCACCTACGCTAATCTCCCCGAGGGCGGAAATAAGCTGCCATCCTGGAGATATTAGCGCAGAAGTTGCGTCCCAACAACGCTTAATTTAATTAAACAAAAGAAATCGCGACCACCCCGTGGATTCATAGAAAACGCTGACAGTTTCAAATTCTCCAAAACAACATCATAAATAGCCCGCCGAGACCGGCCTGTAATAAAAACAAGCAGACACCGGGTCCAAAGGACCAGCATGTGCGCTACGGCAAATTCCTAGAAAACAGCACATCAGCAAAAATGATGAATACCCAAGACGATCGATAACGCGGCCAATTAAAATAAGAAAGGATAATCGGCTTTCAAGCATTAGCCAGCGCTAACAATCCAACACCAGGAGCGGTTGTTTAAAGCAAGAAATACACGAAGCTAGAAGACCACGGGCAAAGTGATATTAAATTAAAAAGCCCGAGATATGAGCAGAACACCCGTGGTTCGGGTTAACAAAGCAAGAACAGCTTAAAACTTTCCTTCACGAGGAAGATGACAACGAGAAAATCAAATCAGAAAACCAGGCCCTCGCCGACGGGGATTCTTCATAAGGAAGTCAATGCCGATAGAAACACGCCAAAATTATAAATAAATAATTTCTGAAGCCTTCCGCGATCTCGGCAGCACGCTGGGGAAATTCCACAAAGCAACAAAGAACTCACCGGAAGCCGCCGCTAATCCAGGTACAAGGAATTACGCATCTCAACGGCGGGACAAAAGCCACAGGGAGCTCAAAGGCGCCCCGAGATTAGACGTCTCAACAAATCTCCGACAAATTAATTAAAATCACATATCGCGGCCAAATTAAAAACACCTGTGAATTAGTAGGAAGATACGCGAGTTGGTTATCATTGGAAGCGCCGTAAAGTCAGCATTCCAATAGACCGCATAAAAAAATTCCACGGGCAATAATAAATAAGCAAAACAAGGAATTAGTTATAAGGTAACAAACAACCCCCGGAAGCGAAGTAGTTCATCCCACCCCAAACAAACGGACGTCCGAGAGAAAGCGGTGGGAGCAGAAGTCCCGTTAAAAGGAGCTGCAGCAGCCAGAATCTTCACTCGATCGAGGGAAACTTCTTGAGTCCACTTCTCTCCAGCTCAGACCCTTCAGTCACTGGAAAGCACAAAAAAACCTTCTGCTCGATCCCTGATCGCAGAAACCAAAGGGTGTCCGAGTTGCCGCCGCCGAAGACTGCCATCATCGCCGTCCACTCCTAGAGGAGCGTCCAGCCCCACGTCGAATGGAGCCCTAGTAGCCGCCAACGTCGCCGCCCGTCTCAAGCCCAGGCCTACGCTGTACCGCTTTCCCCACGCCGCGAACCGCGTCCAGCCAGGATGCCGCAAAAGTAAGCCCCGGACGACCACCCCGAAAGTTACGTTAGCCAGACCGCCGCCCACGGCACCGCCGCCCTCCCAGGTACGAGTTAGCCTCCAAACCCCCACACTCACTTGTTTTATTACAGCAATCAGGAACTGCTGGAACGCCTCTTAGGGCCAACGCCGCCTAGTTCTCCCGAGGCTACCCTCCTCCGAGAGGCCCGGCTGAGCCGCCGTCCCCCGGGTGCCCAAGCCGCCGCCGCCGCCCCCGCCGAGACGCCGTCCCCCAGCTATCCACGTACGCCGCAGCCCGGAGACACACCCACCGGACGAGCCGCCTACGAGGCTGCAACCCCAGAAGCTCGCCCGCCGCTTCGCGTGGCCCAGGTCCGCCTCACCTGCCGCCCCCAGCTCCTGGGAGTCGCCTTCTTCCTTAGCCCAGAGGAGAAGGCCGAATTCGAGAGCCTGTGGGAGGAGACCAGGTCGGAGGCCGACCATCGCTTGCCGCTGCGCGAAGTGCAGCTGCACCACCGCCGCCCGCTCCACCGAGGGACGGGACCCAAGGAGGAACGCGCGCCTGCGCCTTCGCTCGCCGCTGCCCCTGGTGCGAGACCCCCGCCGCATTCCGGGACGTCGGCGCCAACAGCGCCACCGCCGCCCCCAGTAAACGAGCGCGCTCCACGGCCAGAGAAGCCCCCCCCCCACCAGTAAACCGGGAGTGTGTGCGGGTCCGTGGACAATCCCCTCGTGCGTCGCCCTTACTAAGTGTACCCCCCCCCCCCCGAACTGTAGCCTAGAGCCAGGACAATCTTTTACTTAGTTTTAATCCATTATTTTTTGCTTGAATGATTGTTGTATGTGTGTGTTGTTGATTGTTGTATTTTTGTGTCATTGTTTGTTGAATTTTTGTGTCATTGCTTATTGTATTTTCGTGTTGTGCCCTTAGTTTAAAATCCATACAAATAAACCAGTAATCAGCCATTGTCAATAATTATTTTAGCCAATAGGCACTCGCATTCTCCAGCCTCTTCACCCGTTGATCGCCCCACTCATATCCGCTGAGCTAGGAGGAAACGCGTGGCCATTAAGCCACCATCTTAACCCTTGCCACGCCCTCAAGAGCGAGGAGTGTAGCGAGGCGTGTTACCTTAATTGTCAAAACTGCAATTGAAGAATCAAATCACTACAAATCGGTAATTATAATAGGGAAAGACAGTGATTTATTAGTAATTCTTCCGCCTTGAATGAGTCTCGCTCTAACATGTATTTTCTGAAGCCAGGCAAGGGAAAGACTTGGAGCCGGATGCATGCACCCCATAATATAAATTTGGATGCTTCAATTAGGGACAACATTCTATTTCTACACGCATTTAGTGACTGATACTGTTACCGCATTATACAGGCAAGAGAAAATGAAATTCGTTAAACTTCTACAGAAAGAGATAGACTTACAGAAAGTTGTTCAAAGACCCAAACGTGTCCCCAGAGGAAATAGATAAAGTTGGAGAATAATTTCTTCTTCTTCTGTATGGATCAAAACACTGTGAATCATTGAACAAACATAGATACTACTGTTTCGTACAATCTATTAACAAAAGTTTACCAAATCTGGTATCATTACCACCAACCAAAGATGCAGCTCGCTTGCACTCGTTCCGTACTTACAACCAAATTCAGCTATGGTATGGAAACGAAAAATCAGCTTTAGACTGGTGAAGAAGAAATTCAAAGAATGGGTTAATGCCCATTCCCACTGTACAAGACGCAGCTCCTCAAGAATTACTGAAACTCATTTCTTGTAAATGCGTCACAGGTTGTAAAGTAGCTTGTAGCTGTTGTAAAACAGGTTTGCATTGCTCAGTAACGTGTGGTTTCTGCCAGGGCAAATCTTGTTTAAAACTTTGGACGTGGTCAAATTATTGACGAATACGACGACGAGGACTTGCATATCGATATAGAACATTCCGAATATAAGACGAATGTTGAAAATCAGGGTGATACTGAGAATTATATTCAACAACAACCAACATCAAAAAGGCAAAAAAAATTGATGAGCCGTCAACTTCAAAAGAAACTTGAAGTTAGCAAAGTTTGCATAGTGGATTAGGTATATTGAGGATACCACTTAAAAAAAATGTGCCAAGTACTCTACCTCTAGGTGGTGTGGAAGCGCGTACAAAGTAAGCAACATAATTTCTTTAAATGAGTAATAGAAATTTTTGTCGCATCGCACGTCAATAATAACAAAAAATCTGGTGTGATACACTCACACAACTTCCTTTTACAGTGATCTTATAATTAGTCAAAAATTTCATTTTTAATTTTTAACCATTTGTTAAAAATTTTCAAAAATTTCAAATTCTACAAAAACGGTACAAAATCGAGTGTTAGTTGAAGAGACAAATTTTCTCTAGAATTTTAAGGTGAATTCAAAAATGTAATAATATACCGGGTGTTTTATTTAAAATAGGAGTTAATAAAAAAAATAGAAAAAAAACAAAAGAAACCCACTTTAGAAGTATTCAACTGGAAAATCATCTATCTCACATCAATACACATTAAAAATGTAAGAAAAATGTAAAGTTTAAAAAAAATCGTTAGAGCCGTTTTTGAAAAAATCGAAAAAAACTGAAAAATCACAAGAGTAAACACCTACTTCCGGTTATGCGATTTTCTTCAAAAGCTTGCTGTCTCATGTACATAGTACACAAAACTTATATATGAAGTTTCAACGCCATACCTCTTTTCGTTTTTGAGATATTCTGTTCACAGACACACACACAGACAGACCAATGAAAAAAAAAATGTTTTTTGGGATCAGGGGACTCTAAAACGTGAAGATCCGTTGAAAACTCAATTTCGAATTTTTGGGGTGAATCCAATACTTCCTTTATAGTAAAAGGAAGTAAAAAAGGCAAATGCTCAAAAAAAAACATATATTTCGAGGCATATGAACTCGAAACAAGTGAATTTATGACAAAAATTCAGGGAAAATTTTTTGTAGACAATTTACTCTTCTTTAATTTTTATAACTATGTATTTTGCTCTAAAGTTGATACTAATCGAGATATTCACTAATATTAGAAAAAATATAAACATTTTGATCTTTTTTTAAACATGGCGGTTAAATCCGGGCCTGTCAAAGGGTGCAAAATTAATATATATTTCCTGAGTCCCAACAAGACGGATTAATGTACTTGTCGACTGGCCTAGTAAGGAAAAGAGCATAAAGCTAAGAAAAGAAACCAAAAAAAAAACAGCACCTAATATTTCAATAGAGCAAAACATGGAAAGAATACCAGCAAAAAAAACAGAGAAGGTTAACTTGGATAAAAGGCAAAATGGAAGAAGAAAACAAAAGAATGAAGACAGAATTAGTAAACTAGGAAACAGACTTGGGAAACGATATAGAAATGAACTAGTAATAAAAAGCGGAAACAACAGATAAATCAAAGAGTTGAAAAACTGATAATGGACAACCTCGAAATTAATGAGAAGGTAAAAAATGGGTACAGTCAAAAACTATCTAATATATAGTCTCCCGCACGCTAGGACAAAGGAGACCTGGCCCTCTGGATGACGGGAAGAAACACTAAGATAGCATAGTTTTTCTGAGTGCCGGTAAAATATTAACAGGTATCTGTAGCGAAAGCTGCGGAAGTCAACGTCGGCGTTGCCGGGTGTAGAATATTGAGTGCAGGGAAGTTTGAATGTCGCTCGGTTTCAACAAGCTGGTTTAAATTTTGCATTATTCCACGAAACTAGTTCTGCCAAAGATCAACCATAAGTGGTACATACTTTTCTACTACAGGGCAGCTGCTAAGGCTAACGAATTAACTAGTATAAGAGAAGAATCGGATTATATAGTTTAAAATTTATGAATTAATCAGTTAGGAGATGCTTTAATTTTTTGAAATATGTAATTTAATATGAAATATCCAGTATTTTTAAAGGTATGATTACAGTTTCAATCTATATTAACACTCTGATAGGGACATTAATAATAATTTATCGTTTATTCTTGTTGATAAATAACATGAAAATGAAGCCGAAATTCATATAAATAAACGCGCCGCCTAATTAATAATTTAAGTTAAAGCCATTGAATTAATAACAGTATCTACATACTATATATTAGTATTATTTATAATTAATGTAATGGGTTCAAAATGCCTTCAAAATTTTACAAAAAATATAAACATTAGTTCTACTTTTTACTTCCTTTTACAATAAAGGAAGTATTGGATTCACCCCAAAAATTCGAAATTGAGTTTTCAACAGATCTTCACGTTTTAGAGTCCCCTGATCCCAAAAAACATATTTTTTTTCATTGGTCTGTGTGTCTGTCTGTCTGTCTGTGAACTGAATATCTCAAAAACGAAAAGAGGTATGGCGTTGCAACTTCATATATAAGTTTTGTGTACTATGTAGATGAGACAGCAAGCTTTTGAAGAAAATCGCATAACCGGAAGTAGGTGTTTACTCTTGTGATTTTTCAGTTTTTTTCGATTTTTCTCAAAAACGGCTCTAACGATTTTTTCAAACTTCTCATTTTTATTACATTTTTAATGTGTATTGATGTGAGATAGGTGATTTTCCAGTTGAATACTTCTAAACTGGGTTTCTTTTGTTTTCTTTTCTATTTTTTTTATTAACTCCTATTTTAAATAGAACACCCGGTATATTATTAAATTTTTGAATTCAGCTTAAAATTCTAGAGAAAATTTGTCTCTTCACCTAACGCTCTATTTTGCACCGTTTTTGTAGAATTTGTAATTTTTTAAAATTTTTGACAAATGCTTAAAGATTTAAAATCAAATTTTTGGCCAATTATAAGATCACTGTAAAAGGAAGTTGTGTGCGTGTATCACACCAGATTTTTTAAAATATAAAGATATCGTGGACATGCTTCGACGGTCTTTTTTAATTTATCATTGTTCAGTTGAAATGCTCATTATAAGGACTTAGCTTGAAATGCATTTCAATCCGCGCTTTTTTAATGTTAATGTTTTACTAATAAAATAAGTACAATATATTATTCAAAATGATAACAATATTTGGTGTCGTTTTGCAAACTGCAACGCATTGAGGTAAAATATCATCGAGTATTCCATTAAGCAATGAAATTATTTAAATATTTATAGGTAATATATTTTACAATATATTGGCTAGTAACTTAAACCTCCTAACTGTTTTTAATGACTCGAAAAAATACCTCGCCAAATTCTATCTGGTTGGCATTCATTTTTGTAAAAGTAACATATTTAACAAATGATAAAAACATTCCTTAAAATAATACAAAATGCTTAGGTAATATACAAAACACAATTTAAAAAAGACATGATGAATAAAACAGTGGACCAGCAAGAATTCTTATCCCTTCTTGCATGCTAAATGTTTTAATAAGTTTCTTTTAATCAAGCTTCTCATATTAATTATACATAGGTATTTGGAATTCCTAGATCATTAGCAAAAATACCAAACTAAATGAGTTTACCTATTTGAGATTATTGTAACATTGCATTGTGATGATTTGTCAAGCAAATTTCCTAGTATTCACGCTCCTACCCAATCGAAGCTCATCGATTTTAAAGTCATAGTATTTGTAAAATGATGATCGTTAGAAAATCTCAGTTTTATTCAAATCATGGGTGCAAGCTATACGTTTTCAGTAGTATGTTCGTTTGATCACGACTCTTTGAGTGTTAGCGTATTCTTTTGAAATAAGTGCTTTTTTTAAATTCTACCATGGCTCCTATTTCGTGTGTGTATTTTGGGTGCAAACGAAATCGCAAAAACGACAGTGATTTAAGCTTTTTTCGTTTCCCCACTGAGATACACAGATGTAATGCATGGTTGGTGAATTGTGGGAATATTCATCTTTTACTTTGTCTGGAGATCAACTACGTGACAGGAGAATCTGTGCAGCACACTTTAGTGAACAACATTTTGTGAACAACGCAAAAAACAGGCTTGTTCATGATGCTGCCTCAATTCATTATGAAACTGGAGAAGTAAATGTAGATTTGATGCAAATCAAAGTAACTCCACCAGCATCGCCCAAGGAACTTTTATTTAAAAAAGAGCTTGTTCCAAAAGTGTAGTCGAGTGCCTTCCGACAATTTAAACAATGAGTGTTATTTGAGCTTAAGTGAAGAAGACTCTCCATCAATACAGTCGAACAGCCAACTAGATTCTTCTCTAGTGCAGGTGAGTTAAATATCATTGCTATTATATTATGTTAAAGAATATGTGTGTTTTATGGAGGACAGAAATGAAAGATTTTAGAGTGCTTGCCATATCTCACCAACCCTGCGCAGTGATCGAAATTCTGTAAATACGTCATCAGCAAGGCTACAGACCAACCTGAAAATATTATTGCGATATTGCTGCGTTTGATATCGTTTGTATTTTCGTGCTTATAAGTTAGGTTTTGTGTTCTTTATCTACTTATATTTCCGTTTATTATAAAAAACAGTTCTATCAAATAAACATATTGACACAACCTATTTTAAATCTCGCGCCTGCAAGCTAGCCTGATGCTTTTAGGTTGTACTGAAAACACCATTTGGACGTCTCACTTTACAGTTTTCTCCCTTGCTCCACTGCGCATTTGTGGTCGCTGAGATATGGCAAGACCTCTATATTATAATGGTAATTACTAACCAATGCAAACTTCTTAAATGCACAAACTAATACATGAAATAGTACAGTGAGGGAGGGGGGGGGTTGGTGTGGTTTTATGCGGTTTTGAATCTTGTTAACTTTCCATTTTACAAAAAAATGCCACGTTTTTATACAGAGCGACAAAGTTTGATATATCCGCTATTTAGAAGATATCAATAAAAGTTACGAGGGACAGTCATTAAGTAAGTCACAAACTGACGTGGGAAAGCTGAAAATAGCAGTGAGCTATTTCCTTATGTGTCACTAGGTGGCAGCACTTTCCAGCTTTATGATACTCAAGCGAGAGTTGCCGTGCGTGTGCGCAGGCAATGTTAAAATGGCGACCCTTGCTTGAAGAGCGTACTGTGGAAGAGCAGCGTGCTGTTGTACGTTTTTCTGGGTACAAGAACTTCCTGCAAAAGATATCTATAAGAAAATGTCACCTGTTTACGGTGAAAAGTGTTTATCGCGTAAAGCAGTGTACAACTGGGTCGAGAAATTATTTCAGGACGCTCAAAAGTTGTTGGCGAACACCCACCTGTTCAACAAGAGATACACATGTAGTTCAGACGGCAGTCCAAAGACTTTTATGCGACAGGCATTGGGGCATTGATAAGACTAAGTATTTCTCTAAGTATTTTTATAATAGCCTTTTGTGACTTACTTAATGACTATACTAAAATTTACACTGTCATCTACATCCACAATAGAATCTTGGCTATGGTTGCCACAACTAACCACAGGAACAAACACAGAGCTATTTAAAAAACTAGCTTTGAAAGTTCAAAATATGTCAGAGGATGAAAAACATTGTGTCCTCATATTCGACGAAATGAATATTAAAAAGGGGCTGGAATATAATGTTTGTGAAGATATCGTGGAAGGATTTAAAGATTTGGGACATACCGGTCCTAGCTCAGGCATTGCTTCTCACGCCCTAGTATTTACAATAAGAGGACTCATCCAAAAATGGAAACTTCCCGTCAGCTATTATTTAACTTCAGGTCCAATACAACATCAGTGTTTAAAAGAACTTCTTTTAAAAAATATCGAGGCACTGCAAAGCATACGACTAAAAGTACGCATGATAACCAGCGATCAAGCGGCAGTAAAAAGAGCTACATATTCAACGTTAGGGGTTACAGACAAGAAGCCATACTTTTTAATTAATAATACAAAAATGTATGCGGTGTATGATGTACCCATCTAATCAAAAGCGTGCGAAAAAACTAATGATGGATTTTTACGTAGATGGGAAGTAAATTTCGTGGCGTGATGTGGAAAACACTTATAAAATTAATAAGGCATACACAACTGCCCGAGCAGCGGTGAAAATTACGAATGCTCACATTACTTTCAAAAAATGAGGGTAAAATATGCTACCTAAATATTTTCCAAAACATTGAGTGCTACTGTTAGACCAGTAGTTAAAACAGGACAACTGGGAAGTACTACTGCACTTAATACTGCTGACTTTTTACAAAAATTCAAGAATTTATTTGACTCCTTAAATACTCGTGTATTATATGGTCGAAATCCATACGGTTGTGCCCTTTCTGCCAAAATGGGAGGGCCAGACACTTATTTAACGGAAGCTCTTGAATGGGTTAAAAGCTGGAAAGCATATACCGCAAATAGAAAGGTCAACGAAGGGATCTACTGTTTCAAATGATTCATTTTATCAATATAATCTGTACTTCAACTATGGCAGACTGAATCAGGATCCTCTTGAAAATCTTTTCACAACATTAAGGTATAAAGGAGGGAATTCAGTAAATCCCACAGCCAAAAGATTTCGTCAAGCACTACAATTTAATATGCTTGTGAAACTGCAGCAACCTGTTCAAAATACTAACTGCGAAATTGACGAAGATGACATAATTAATGTTAATTTAAATTCTAATATATCTGAAGCAGATGAAACTACAGAATGTAACAATGGTGCAACATCAAATATGGAAGCGGACCAACACAAGGAGTTACAAGAAATTGATAATTTAAAAAATTGCAATAAAACTGATTCAAATTTGGTTACCGGCGAGAGAGTTTTTGAAGGCCAGGAAAAAAAATTAGAGACATGCGCTGTTGTGTATTTCGCTGGATATGTAGTGCATAAAACTATTAAACATTTTAATTGCGAATTGTGTTGCTTAGAAATGTGTAGTGACAATGTGTTAAAAGATAATAATCAGTATATAATCACAGAAAGGGATTATAGTATTAGTGATTGTGTTTCATATTTAAAAAACCCCATCACCTACTGTAATAAAAGTCGCTACTGGTTTATTGGAAATATTTGAACTCCATTTTAAAGCAAACAAATCCTCCTTAAACTTTTAAAAAATCTTGCTGAGGGCAGGGGCGGACAAAGTTAAAATGTTTACACCAAGGTGGCTGAATACAGAAGACCAGTGTTATCAACACAAATTATTTTTTATGGAATATTTAATTATGACTTAACGCTTAAGTGCATATCGAACGATTTCAGAAGCGCAAATAAATGCACAACGCAAAATAGAAAATTGCAAAAGGTAAACAACGCATAAATTATGATTTCTGCATTACTAAACTAGTTTCTTTTGTTTCCTTCATATATCTAATACTTACTATATTGCTAGCGGCTATGAGTGGGAAACTGGCCGATGAAGTGAGACACACAACCAACTCCTTCATGTATACGGTGAGCTGTGCGCAAGCGCGGCGGCGTTGTCCGCCCAATGGGGAAGTGGTCCCGCCCAATGGGGAAGTGGTCAAGTTTAAAATTCGCTTCTAAAGGCGGAGTTCGAATTCTCACGCATGCGCACGAGACGCGTTATACTATAAGTGAGACTATGTCGGCGCCGTAATGTTTTCTGAAGTTTCCAGGCCCTACCAGCAATATATTTATTTTTATTTTATTACAAGTATGGACGGACTCGAAGTCCTTTTACAGAAAAAAATGAAAAATAACATATCATTAATTCCGACGATAGTGACGACATGGCTCGTTCACTCAAAAACAAAAATAGTACTCCTTGCTACCTTACAAAAGTGACTCAAACTAGGATCTAAAATATCACATGAGAGATCATTACACATGGCGCATATACGGGTTAGAGGATTGTTTAAGGTGTAGCACGACGTATAAGTTGACAAGGCAAAGGTGGTGACTGATCTCGAGGGCCGTGAAGGCACCTTGAACATCAATTGACTCAAAAGAAGGGGGCAGTCCAGTTGTCCGTTTACTAATTTGTAAAGAAAAAGCATATGTGTATTATATATATGGTTTCCTTACATCTGCTTAAGTGATATCTGAGTAACATGCTTAAGTTAGTTTACAGTTACAAACAAATAATGTCTTATACTAAGGTAAACTAGTTGACTATTTTATAGTGTAGGTGCAAGTGTTAAAAAGTAAGGAAGTCGGCGGGTACCCGGGTACCCAGGTCGACCCGGGTATAGTTTCAGGACCCGGGTACCCGACTAGTAAATTTTGTAATTTCCAAGAAGTCAGCCTTTTTCGGAGATGATAAAAATAATAGCAATAAGTGCTAGAAAAACATAACCATGCAGTAATAACAAGAATGGGATGGGGATCCCATACCACATAATGTTTTTTGTTTCATATAGGGAAGACAATAAATCCGTTTCACGGAAATATTCAACCCGTCAATAGTACCATTAAATTGCGTCAGTATGGGATGAAGTAACCTAAACATCCTGTGTGTGATGTTGATTGATGCTGCTACCGATTTCGGACAAAAAGTCACGTACTTGAATTTGATAACACTTGGAAGTGTGAAAATACTTAGGAACAACAGACGACTTGCCGTTTGAATTGGCGAGTAGGTACTATTTCAATTTAGTTCAATTTAAAACTCGCGGCGTAAAAGAAAGCAATTTGTAGTTACTTCAGATGTTCAGATGTACACTAAAATTTTTGTTATATATTTCGGGTACCCCGGGGGTACCCGGGTACTGCTTTTGGGTACCCGGGTTTGATTTTAGACAGGGTACGACATCCCTATTAAAAAGCATGCAAGTTAATAAATTCCTGCTCATATTGTATTTGCAGGGCGTCTCAAAAAACCGCGCTATACATTTTGCGATTTGGTACACTAAAAAGAACAAAAAAAATCAATGAAATATTTTTGGGTTCTTCGTTTAGCCGTTATATCCCCAATTTTTTTTAAATTATTATTATTATTATTAGAAGTTAGCGAGAGGTGGCTGAGCCGATTAACTCGCACAAAATTACAATACAGTTTACAAAAATATCGCAAAAATTTACAAAAGAAAGAGAACACAATACAAAATTGTGACACCTGCAATAATAATACGTAGATAAAGCATGGGCATAATAAATAATAAATTATAGTACATGGATATGTAATACATCAGTAATCAAAAAAGAAACAAGTCCAAGCGATTTTTAAATATGTTGAGTGACAGGGCGTTAACAATGTTATTCGGCAAAGAGTTCCATTTGTTCACTACACGCACAAAAAGAATGTTCTGTCGCCCTTTGCTCTGGAATCTCTGGTGCATTAGCTTAAGAGAGTTACCTCTTAGATGAAGATTGTCACTAAATTCGAACTTCGATCGCAACGAACACTTATAGTGGCCACTAATTATTTTGTACGTTTCGATTAAGTCCCCGCGTCGGCGTCTATCCTTTAGAGAAAGAATTTTCACCTGTGCAAGCCGTTGGTCGTAACGTAAATTTTTTTAGACCCGCAACTAGCTTGGTAGCCCTGCGTTGAACTTTCTCCAGGTGGTCTATGTCTTTAACAAAGTATGGGTTCCAGATGGACGCTCCAAACTCCAATATGGTTCTAACGTACGTTTTGTAGATCTTTAAAAATACATTTGGTTTTAAGCCCTTGAAAGCTGTTTTTATTAAATAAAGCAGAGAGTTTACCCTTTTCACAATGTGTGAGATATGCGAAGTCCACTTTAGGTCACCACTCATTAAAACACCAAGGTCGGCCTGATCACTAACTCCCTTGAGCACCGTGTTATTCAAGCTGTAGTTGAAGCAAGGGTTTCTGGCACCAATATGTAGAACAGTACACTTGTCAGCATTTAGCGTCAGCAACCATTCTTTTGACCATGTACTTATTCTATCTAAATCGGACTGCAGAACTGACCTATTGACCAGCGGCTTGTTATAGAATTTCGAATCGTCCGCAAACATACTTTTGGGAGAATGGATGCATTCGATAAGGTCTGCAATGTAGACAAGAAAAAGAATTGACCCCAAGACAGATCCCTGAGGTACACCGCTCAGTACTGAGTGAGGAGCTGATAACGAATCACCGACTCGTACCTGAAAAGTACGGCTTGTTAAGAAGTCTTTTATCCAGTTGAGTAAATTGCCTCGAACACCATAGTTTTCAAGTTTCAAAAGTAGTCTCTGTATGGGCACCCGGTCAAAAGCTTTCTCGAAGTCTAGGGAGATGACATAAGTTGGAGTCCGCAAGTCCCATGACCTAGTCCAATCATCCAAACTCATTAGCAAATTTGAAACTACTGATCTTCCTGGAACGAAACCATGCTGACAATTTGGAATTACAGAGTTGGACAACAAAAATTCAGTAAGCTCCTTTGCCACAATTTTCTCCATGCACTTACAGATGACCGAAGTAAGGCTGATCGGTCTGTAATTACTAGCTGCAAGTTTATCTCCTTTTTTAGGGGCTTGGACACAACCTCCACTGTCCATAATGCCCACCATGTCCATAACCTACACCGTGTCCATAACGCCCACTGACGATTTGGGCCATAACCTCCACCGTGTCCATAACCCCCACTGTCGGATGTGTTCGTAATTTCAACTGTGTCCATAACCCCCACCGTCGGTTTGGTCCGTAACGCCCACCGTCGGGTTCGTTCGTAATTTCAACTGTGTCCATAACCCCCACCGACGATTAGGGCCATAACGCCCACCGTGCCCATAACCTCCACCGTCCATAACCCCCACCTCGTCCATAACCTCCACCGTCGGCTTTGCTCGTAAGTTTTCAGAGTTTAAAAATGAACTTGAAACATTGCTAGACCGATCGGCAAAATGCCAAGGGCATATAAACTTAACGAAGCCGTTCGTTTGGACTTTCCTATTTTGTAAAGACAAACGCTATCTAATACAGTGACCGCCAAAAAGTATGTTATATACGGGAAAATTATTTATTATTGGTTTCTGAAAAAAATTCATTCTTGATAAAAGTTTGTGCATCTTCTGGAAGTCGTTTTGCGATTGTTCTATTTGTCAAGTGACTTAGGGTGTGGTGCGAAATTTAAATAATCTGAAAAAATTCCTGCTGATGGATAAGATGAGAATTGTGCCGCCACTGACGTATGTCGCACTGCTTTTATGTTAGGGATCAAACTGGAACATTTATCAAAGCTTTTTTGTGAAGAAAACCAGTTTATTTATATACTTATATATTTATTTATTTTTAATTTCTTGGCATAAAAGAGAACACAGACCAAGTCTTAAATTAGTCGGCCAAAACAATAAAGTCTGCCAAAAATATATAATTATATAATTATCTAAAAATTAACAGTGTAAAAATAAACAATAATAATTACTTAGTACAAGTGTTTGAGATGAATTGCATCCCGTAACTAGCTACACAGTCAGAAAAGGAAGAATATAGCTACAGGTTACATTATCATTAATTAAAGGTAATTAACTACCACCTAAATCTAAAAAAATATATTATATATATAACACACAATATTTACAGAACATTAAAGTATAAATTAAAGGTAAACCTTAAATGGTTCTGTAATTACGTAAGTCCGACAGATCGAACACCTCGAATCTACTGTAGCAGGATTATTAACATTATTATTAACTAAATGTAATTAATTACTACCTAAATGTAAAAACATACAGGGTGCCCGGATTTCATAGGGACAACATGGGTAACTTTTGTATTTGAAGAGATAGAGAGATGGTTAAATTAGCAAAAAGGTGCAGGTTTGAGAGCTCATTAAGAATCCATTTTCAAATTTTACTTGTCATGGTCCACTTGTTTAAAATTTAAAAAAACAAAATCTCCTAATTTCTTTTATATGCCGTAACTTTTAAATTTTAAATTGGCACCGTGCAATTTTTTTGGCCCTTTTAAGAGAGGATTTTTTTCTGAATGCAATGATGTACCACATGATATGGAAACTTTTTCAAAATTTTGAAAAACTGAGCTGATCCTTTTTACACAGTAGTGTCAGTGTCTTCCGTATGTTTGACGTGGAAGTTCTACGTTCTTGTAGCACTTGATATACGCACAAAATACATTATATTTTTCTAAATTTTCCATTATAAGTTGAAGTAATAACACTCACACTACTGACAGGCACGTATGATGATAAGCCTGCTTTTTGTTTCGAAACATAATTTCACAGATAACGTGGTAAACAAAAAACAAAGTTATTGTGATCATGGCACTAGTGATTTCTGCCTGTAAAAAGAATAAGCTCAGTTTTTAAAAATTTTGAAAAAGTTTCCATATCATGTGATACATCATTGCATTCAGAAAAAAATCCTCTCTTAAAAGGGCCAAAAAAATTGCACGGTGCCAATTTAAAAGTTACGGCATATAAAAGAAATTAGGAGATTTTGTTTTTTTAAATTTTAAACAAGTGGACCATGACAAGTAAAATTTGAAAATGGATTCTTAATGAGCTCTCAAACCTGCACCTTTTTGCTAATTTAACCATCTCTCTATCTCTTCAAATACAAAAGTTACCCATGTTGTCCCTATGAACTCCGGGCACCCTGTATGTTTTTACATTTAGGTAGTAATTAATTACATTTAGTTAATAATAATGTTAATAATCCTGCTACAGTAGATTCGAGGTGTTTGATCTGTCGGACTTACGTAATTACAGAACCATTTAAGGTATACCTTTAATTTATACTTTAATGTTCTGTAAATCTTGTGTGTTATATATATAATATATTTTTTTAGATTTAGGTGGTAGTTAATTACCTTTAATTAATAATAATGTAACCTGTAGCTATATTCTTCCTTTTCTGACTGTGTAGCTAGTTACGGGATGCAATTCATCTCAAACATTTGTACTAAGTAATTATTATTGTTAATTTTTACACTGTTAATTTTTAGATAATTATATAATTATATATTTTTGGCAGACTTTATTGTTTTGGCCGACTAATTTAAGACTTGGTCTGTGTTCTCTTTTATGCCAAGAAATTAAAAATAAATAAATATATAAGTATATAAATAAACTGGTTTTCTTCACAAAAAAGCTTTGATAAATGTTCCAGTTCAATCCCTAACATAAAAGCAGTGCGACATACGTCAGTGGCGGCACAATTCTCATCTTATCCATCAGCAGGAATTTTTTCAGATTATTTAAATTTCGCACCACACCCTAAGTCACTTGACAAATAGAACAATCGCAAAACGACTTCCAGAAGATGCACAAACTTTTATCAAGAATGAATTTTTTTCAGAAACCAATAATAAATAATTTTCCCGTATATAACATACTTTTTGGCGGTCACTGTATTAGATAGCGTTTGTCTTTACAAAATAGGAAAGTCCAAACGAACGGCTTCGTTAAGTTTATATGCCCTTGGCATTTTGCCGATCGGTCTAGCAATGTTTCAAGTTCATTTTTAAACTCTGAAAACTTACGAGCAAAGCTGACGGTGGAGGTTATGGACGAGGTGGGGGTTATGGACGGTGGAGGTTATGGGCACGGTGGGCGTTATGGCCCAAATCGTCGGTGGGGGTTATGAACACAGTTGAAATTACGAACGAACCCGACGATGGGCGTTATGGACCAAACCGACGGTGGGGGTTATGGACACAGTTGAAATTACGAACACATCCGACAGTGGGGGTTATGGACACGGTGGAGGTTATGGCCCAAATCGTCGGTGGGCGTTATGGACACGGTGGAGGTTATGGCCCAAATCGTCGGTGGATGTTATGGACACGGTGGAGGTTATGGGCATGGTGGGCATTATGGACAGTGGAGGTTGTGTCCTAGACCCCTTTTTTATATATAGGCACAATAATTGATTTCTTCCAATCTTGAGGTAAAGTTTCTTGGTCTAGTGATGCTTGCATTAAAGTTGTTAAAGGTTCCGCCAATAATGATGCGCAGTTTTTGACAAAATTTGGAGAAATACCGTCTGGTCCTGGACTTGTCCGTTTTCAGCGCAATTAGGTGCTCAAGCACATTGTCTTTGTTGAATCTTATCTCAAAAACCGCTTAAAGTATTACTTCGAGGTTTTCCCACAACTGAAGTAGGTACATACATTTCTAAAGTAAATATAATATTTAGAAATAAATTCTATCTCGTTTAAAAATGGCGGTCATTTAAAGTCTTTGATGTAAAATCTCAAGAAACTTTCAAAGGTTCAAAATGATGAGACACCCTGTATATACGAATATTTCACTGTTTCAGTACATACATTAGTTTTTAACGTTTTATCCCAATCTTTATAAGGATTGCATACTCGTATATTATAAAAAACGTAATTTTTATGATGTTTGTAGATGTTTATTCATTATGTTTCTAATGTAAAATATTTGTAATTTAGCGTAAACTTAAATGTCTATATAATAAATAATGTGTTGTATATGTAACATATGTATTTTGTCATTCTTGAAAATTTTCAACACCTATTGTAAGGAAGGAATGATGTATTACATCTAATTGCACATTGTAATAGCATTGTTTCTGGTTTAATTTTCTGTGTCTTAAATATATATCTTTTAATTTGTTTTTGGAGTTTTATTTAGTAATAGAATCAAACTTTTATTGTAATTGACAGAGGTAATAGGGGCCAACTAGTTGGTTGCCATCAAGGTAAGCGCTCGTGCTGAGTCTAAAATTTACTACCCTCTAAAAGTGAAAAAGTTTTAATAGACATTTTTTTACAGATCAACATGGAATATTCATGTTATTCAAAATAAAGCTGTGTCATTGACCACAAAATAGTTTTAGTTTTAAGACAGGTTTATAGATGTGCCATGCCCTTAGAAGTAAGAACTGGGCCTACACGTGAGTCGTGTATAATAGCAAAGTAGAAATAATGGCAACAATGTTAAAGTATGACGAATTGCGAATTCTGCAATTCTGGTATTTAAAGAAAAAGCTAATCTGTTAATCGCTTAGGGCAATGTTCAAGACCCGTTTCAGGTAAAATTGTCTATTTATTTCCATATTTTTGATAATGCAACCCAATTTGCAGCATACGCTAACTTATACAGACACTAAGCGTCTATACAGTGTGGTCCATTAAGTGTGCAACAAATGGGAATTTTTTTTATTAGTTGTACAATCAAAATTTAAATATTGCCAAAAGTTAGTGCATGTGCGATAACTATATCAGATGCCCTTAGAATGGCTTCAAGTCAAACAATATACAGGGCAGAACAAAAAATATGAAATTCGTTCAAGAACAAAGTTACCTTATTTAAAAAAATATAGCAAAATTTTATTGAGAAAAGTTGTTTAGAATTAAAAGTTATGCTCAAATACAAAGTCACGGCCTCCTATTCGAATTTTGATTTTTTTTTGGAAAATTTTGTATTACCTCCGTATGATACATATTTTTATTATTTTGATTTTATATGTATTTAAAGTAGCCACAGCCACATCCCTTTTAAATAACTTTTAGCAACTTAGCGTATTTGTAAAATTTACTTGGATTTATATTTTTTTAGGTAAGCGTCCACTTCATGTTTGTTGCAACGATATTTAACAGAACTTTAGAATTTCGCAAATATTCTTTTTAACAAGGCAAATGCTTTACTAATAATAATTTACATATGAAAAACTCTTAATAAAATCAGAATAATAAAAATATGTATCATACGGGGATAATACAAAATTATACAAAAAAAGAATCAAAATTCGAATAGGAGGCCGTGACTTTGTATTTGAGCATAACTTTTGATTCTAAACAACTTTTCTCAATAAAATTTTGCTATATTTTTTGAAATAAGGTAACTTTATTCTTGAACGAATTACATATTTTTTGTCCTGCCCTGTATATTGTTTGACTTGAAGCCATTCTAAGAGCATCTGATATGGTTATCGAACATGCACTAACTTTTGGCAATATTTAAATTTCGGTTTTACAACTAATAAAAAAATGTCCCATTTGTGGCACACTTAATGGACCACACTGTATATTAGATAGCCTTTGGTACAGTGCCTGTTCAAACTACGCTTGGCCATAGTTAATTTGGGTTAATTTTAGTAAGTGTATACATCACATTTCTTAATTCATGTTTTTAGCTCGAGCTGCAATGGCTTGTCAACATTTGTAATTAAATATAGCTTTATGCATACGTAGCTCACACACTTCTTGCCACCCTTTCATGCCCTCAACAAGTTACCATCCCTTCAACAAGTTACCATCCCTTCAACAATTACCAAACATATTAACCTGGTCCTCTTAATCAACAATCTGAATTCTTTTTCTTCCTAAAAAGTGCAAAAATTGGGAAGACTTCAGACAATGCCAAAGGAAGGAAAATGACGAAGGCAATAATTGTGGAAAATAATACATGGGAAGAAAAAAAAGAAATAATGGGAGAGCTAGTTTCATCACAAATAAAAAGAAAGAAAGTGTAAATGGCAACATAATGAAGACAGCTTCTGCTCTATACAAGGGTGATTGATTTCTGTAAAATAAACAACCTAGTAATTACTAATACTTTCTTCCCACACAAAAAGATACATAAATACACTCGAGAGATGAAAAGCAGAGACATAATAAACCTACTACTGAACAAAAGAATGAATCTCAAGTTAATACAAGACTTCAAAGTGGAGAGAGGATACGAAATAAGCACTGATCCTTATTTAGTAGAAGCAAAATTAAAAGGCCAAAATAATGGCATGAAAATTCAAGGAAAGAACATAAAAGGGTTTGCAAACATTAGACGCTACAAACTGCAACACGAACAATTCCGGATAAAATATTAAGAGGAAGTGGGAAAAGGAATAGAACAAAATTGGAGCAGAAAACAGTGAACATATGGAAAGACGTCAAGTATTTGAGGATCTTATAGTTACAGCAGCAACAAAAGTATGTGGAATGGTATGTTATATCAGTAAAAGAAATCAAACAGCATGGCAAAATGGGGAAATTGAAAAGTAAAAATAATTAACCATTTAAGCGCCAAAACCAAATGGAAGCAAATGCAAAGGATAAAGACGATGGGGTCGAAATACAAACAAATATCCAACTTGATAAGGTTCTCAATGCCCTAAAGGAACTTAAAGTATGGAAAAACAGTGGGACAAGATATAATAAAACATGGGAAGGATGGTATAAACACAGTATGGAAGAAGCAGATACCAATTGCACCCATTCATAAAAGAAGGGATACCACAACGTGCTGCAGCTATAGAGAAATATCACTTTTGTTAGTTGCAAGAAAAGTGTATGAAAGAGAATATCAGCTATGAAAAATTATACAAACAAGATTGCAAGATAGTCAGGTGGGTTTTAGAGCTGGAAGAAGCAAGACTGGATATTTAGCAGCATCATGCAAGTTCAAAAATAGTTCTCAGTAAAGAATGGAAAAGTATGTCTACGCACTGTTAAAAATGCTAACTGTAACATCATAAACACTAGACGATATTGAGAATGGACGTTAGTAATTAATATGATTTAGTCATAGCTTAGTGTCTAAAATAAAATGTAATTAGTAAAGGCAAGTTTAGCAAATTATCTCTACTTGGAAGTACGTGCCGGACAGGTGAAGGGAATTTTGCAGGCCAAATAGGGCCGGATCTATATAAAGGGTGTTTTTTTAGAGTGATAGAACTTTAAATTGACATAAAACACAGAAAAATGTTTTTAATATCCATGAAATTGGCTTTATTTGAAAGACAATTTTATGGCATTTATGTTTGAATATGATTTCGGGCATGTGACCGTCGCGGCTGGCGTGTACATGACGTAATCTGGAGGTCCAATTATCACACACTCTTCGCAGTAAATCAGGCTGTATTTTGGCAATAACGCGTCAAATGTTGGCTTCCAAGTGCTCAATTGTTTCCGGTTTATCGACTTCGACATGCGACTTTACATACCCTCAAAGAAAATAATCTAACGGCGTCAAATCGCACGAAAGAGGTGGCCAGTTAACAGATCCACGAAATGTTTTTTGGTTATTTTAGGTACTTCCGGCACTCGGCCGAGGTAGAAAACTTAGATTCATCATTAGGCCTCAAACATATAAAACATATAAAAAAATCAAAACTACCCGATTTGATGCAAGGTAAAATGTACAGATTGACTGGACTAATAAATAGAATATTTCCTTTCATTTCCGAGCTAATAAAATGAAATGTACTAGTGTTAAATCAAGCTGATGAAACTTTCTTCTTATTTAGCTGTTTATTTGAGACTCCTACAGTCACAATGAAAAACGGACCATGTATGTAATAAAATAGTACCCAATTCAACATACCTGCTTTAGAAGAGAGCGTCCTTCGACCAATACGTATTTGGGAATTCTTAAAATCGTATAAGCAGTCAATCCATCTGGATGCATGGATTTCAAAGGCTACAAACAAACTGTTACAAGAATAATTAGCATTAAAACCTTCAATACAAACCATTCCAACCAGCATTTCGTATAAGATAGCTCCATAGCTCCACCAATCGACAGCTTCTGTAATCGGCTGGAAACCGTACAGTTCAGGGGCCAGGGTGAGATCATTTGTCATGCCGAATGCTACATCATACTTTTCAGTAACATTGCACATATAGGTTAATACTAGATCCCTCGTTTCATCTATCAGCACATTTCTAATCTGCAGATCACTAGAAAACAACCTTATTAGTGAAAAGCTACAAACAAGTAACAGAAGGACAAACCAGCAAACAACGCCAATCAAATGCAACCTCTCTAAAGCTAACAAAAGCTGCGCCGCCCATTTGATGACATCCTGAAGAGGCAAAAGGGAGCTCTCAATGTTCCCAAGGAGCTGGAAATCGTCGAACAAAGACCACTCGCTCCTTTCACTGGACTTGCGACTAGACTTCATGCTTTTGGGATTTTGCACCTCGACTTCGTTAAGTTTTGGGGGCTTAATGTCTTTGGGGCTGACGTGCAACGTCATGTTCACGGATGAAATCAGCTCCTGGGACTTCACCACCAGGTCGCTGATTTCACAGCTGCTATCGACCGGCTGCTCGAGCCTCAGTTCCTGGCTACTCTCGGACTCCCCCGTCGAAGTTACCTCCTCTGCAGGCTCGCCGAGGGCTTCAACACTCGCCGGCTTGGTATTCGAGGTCTGCTTTTCGAGCTTGTGCGTCGTGTACTCGTGGATCAAATCGCTGTAGCTGTGATCCGAATCCGAATCGGATGCATCGTCGTCCCTGCTAAAGCTACTGTTGGTGCCTAAAGTTATGTTTGAGCAGAAGCTCGCGTTGAGGATATCGTCAGAATTCAATGATTTTTGTTTGATGTAATCGCTGAGTTTAGCACCGCTGCAAACCAAAACGGTTAGTTCAATTTCGTGTTCCTATTCAATAGTTGTCCAAAACTTACCTGCAGTATTGAAGCACCAGAAATAAAGCATTCTCACAGTTGTAATAGTTGTATAACTTCACCATGTAAGGCACGTTTCCAGGCAGAATTAGCTTATCGATTGAAAACTTCGAAGTCTTATGAATAACCTGCAAAAATTTGAACTTCTTGGTAAAGTAATCAATATTGCAATTTGGCTAACACTGTCTCATTGTTGGGGGTAATATAATAAGTAGTATGCCTATTATCGATGATTTTTTTATGAATATTGTAAGTTTTAATTCCAAACCTAAAAATACAACCAGTCTGTAGGTCCGTGATTTTTCAAAGTTAAGAATTTTATTATGCTTTGCTGCTCTAATGTAACTAAAGTCATCTTTAATGACAAACTAATACACAAGAAAGCAATGAAATGACATAAATGAATCAAATTTTGTACAATAACCATTAAAACGTAGATTATTAATTACGATGATACAAGGACGTTTGCTATAATATTAATTTATTTTCATGGCTAAGCTACGTAGATTATCAATCTACTTCCCCTTGTTTAAAGATAATTTAATTAGCATTTTTCTAAACTTATCAATTGCTTTACGTATTTACTTTGTCACTACCCTCTTTAATTTTGCCATTTGCTGCCTTAAACCTCCTATTGATCGCATGCGTACTTCATTTTATTACTAGCACCATGGGTTTTTGAGAGTAAGGCTAACTTCAATTGATAGTTTTTGGAAGCGAAGCAAATTGAAATTTTGGATTGGCATGCATGTCCTCTTTTGCTGAATCCCCATCCTGCATTCCGAAGTCATAAACTGCTAGCAAACATTTTCAGCTGTAATTTCAACCAAGATGCAGCCCGTGCCAATTTATTTTTTCACTGTAAGTATTTTTTAACCACTATCACCTTAAATAAAGCTTATTTTCCTTTGAATTAGCGTTGCTAATTCGACAATTCCCATTTATAACCCCGCTAGGAAACTGTAAGCCAGCTTTGCTACATTTGCTTTGCTCTGGCCTGCTGAAATATTCCCAGAAACATTTTATCTATGCCGATTGTCATAGTTAGAAACTTTTTCGTAGAAGCCAAAGGCTTTCTTGCATCTGAGAAGATCCAGCATCCAGAATTCCTGCGAGATTTTTGTTTCCTTTTCTGCAGTGCCTCCCGGTGAAGCTACCACGTAAATCCTAAATGCGTAGCTGCATTTGGGCATTAACGCATGTCCACCAATCAACCTTCTGATTGGTCAGTTGGGCTTAGTTGAATACATGGCAACATGAAGAAGCGATGGTTCCAAACAAGCCACCAACATTGCAATGTGGTACTGGTGTTTTAACTTGTTTAGGTTCGTTGCGACCTTTGATTGTTTTTAAAATTTAATGCCCTATAAGATTGTTTTGGAACCGCTGCTCATTTTCATACCTGAAGGTAAATTATACTAAAGTTTTACCGCTCTATTTCGCAACGTTTTATATTTAATTGAAAGTTGTGGGTAAGATACTACCACGAAAAGTTCATAAATGCTTAAGGCAGTCAGCGAAATGTAGCTGATTATTACTTTTATTCACTATTTAACTTTGTTTAATTATTTTGTTTTACCTAACATAGCCTCTGTATACACTAACATGTAACTTCTGGGTCGTCTTGAATTTAGCGACCCAGTTTAGCATCTATGTGCCCATTTTAAATTGATTCTACCATTGAATTACAAGTTCTTTTGCATTGATGAGCCTGGTTTTATTTTTATGCACCCAGGATGCTATTTGCTTTCATATTGTTGTTTTATGCAACTGTACCTACAGTACACAGTTTAGTAATTAAAGCCTCGTTATTGTTCCCTACCCTCGGCATCAAAAGATACAAGAGGATGCGATTAAGTAAGTATTGTTCACTACTACTGACATATGTTTTATTTGACCTACAGATACCTGCTCGTTTTTTAAAGTAGAGCTTAGTGTAAGCTAGAAGCTGTACATGGTTTACATGAATTTTATTTAGACTTAGCTTATTTTATTAGAGATTTAGTAGAACACGACTAACCTCCCCAATAAATAGCGTAACACGTTCATGTTTTAATATTTTTCATTCTCCAATGGGGCGAAATACCCATAAAAATAAGATGACTCAAAAATCTTCTGTTTCAGACAACTGTAAAAGAACGTTTGTAAAAGATGTGTCCCAGAATTAATTGGAACTTAGCACCTTTTATGTTTGTTTTTTAAAACCAGTTTAGTTTTATTCAACAGGAGTTGGAGATTATTTTGTTGTTAAGAGATAGGGGGAAGTGGTTAGGCCTGACTACTTCATTACAAACAATCTTGGCCTGTGTTTAACCCCATCAATGAATACACATTCGTGGTTGAACGTATATTGAAATCTTAGTCCTATTACAGCGTATATATACAGAAAATGTATGCCATGTTTTTACGGCCTAATATTGAAAATACAATCATACGCATTTTTACTAGCGCAATTCTGAATGCTTGGTTGACACACTAACATTGCAGAATTGCTGCGTCGTGTTTCTGACATACGATATTACTATACATGTAAAAATGCAACGTCTGTTTGTCAACAAGAACTGGCGCTTGATTGCAGGCGTTGCTATTGTAATTTGTTATCATGACACCGAAAGCTGACATACTTTTATCTGGCGCAAGTTCTGCCTTTAGTGAACCAATTGCGTGTTTCCTGGATTACAATTTATATTAAAATTATTCACTTAAAACCATGTTCAAAAATAGTTTGAACATTTATGAATGTGTGAATTAAGCATATTTGTTATCATTCAATAAATTCCTTTTTAATTATTTAACTTCACTATTTTATTGTTTTTCTTTCAGTTCTTTATATAAATATCTGTAACTGTTACTTGTACAAGAAATAAAATCCACTTCCCTCCAGATCTAACAGCATTCCGGCCGTTTACAGCAGTTTTCCGACTTGTACACCAAACCCAGATGAAATGCAATCAACTGCACAAACCTTCCAACCAAAACACTGCGGGATTCCCGATACTTCCAACCAGTGGCGCAGGAACAGGGGGGCGAGGGGGGCGATTACCCCCTCATGGAATATATCAGGGGGGCAAATAGTATAATTTGCCCCCCTGATATATTCTATGAGGTTTTAAAAAATTTGTACATATGGTTTTCACATTAATCCATACATACGAGATGTTGTTCTATTGTAGAAGGTGCAGAAATAAAACACGTAGAATTGGTTAAACACGTCTTGAGTTTTAGGTCAACAGGGGAGAATTCTTTATAGTCCATTTTTCTTTCATATGGAAATGTAAATGCCAAAATTCTAGGGAAATCATTGACAACAAACATTGTCACTAGGTTGCATTGTCTTGGTACATAAACTTATTATTTTTGTGGTGAGGGTAGGTTTCATGTCGAGAGGTTGGCAATTTATTATTTTAAATTGTAGCTTTGGTTATTATAAACTTTATGTGATGTTATAATTTGGTTTGAACTAGTTAGGTAGGTATTGCACAAGGACAGTTTTATAATAGCCAGAACTACAATTTAAAAATAATTGCGGTGTCAACCAGTCAACATAGAACCTAATCTCTCATTGCAAAAATAATAACCAGAAGTGTATGTACCAACACAATGCAATGTAGTGACAATGCTTATGGTCAATGGTTTCTCTAGATTGCATTTCCATATGAAAAAATCTGTAAAGGGGGTTACACGGAACTTGCCTTGCTTGAATTACATATGTTTGCAAAGAAATGTGATTTATATCAATTTAAAAAAAAAGGTAACCGCTGGGATTCGAATTCCGCGCTCTCAGGCGAATACTTCGGGCCGAGTTTCTGCCGCTGGGGTCCCTGCTTGCACAAGTGAGTTACGGCCGTAATTGAATTATGCGAGTTTCTGCTGCGTTATAAAGACTCCATACTATTCTGTCCCACTTGTGATGTTTATCCTATATCTGTTAGGTCTCATTTTCGACAATGATAAAAGCCTGTGCTATGTTAAATATTATTACTGTTATCTATTTCTCAGCTAAAGCAAAAATATATAACATTTTATTTTTTTTTAAGGTGCTCACCCTGTATATATTTTTCTGAAATTTTCTCGGTTTTATGCCAGGTATACATATAATCTGCATGCAAAGTATCGTTTTAGCATTTTAACTTAATTGTAGCTGTTATAGTTATTTACGTATCAAGTACATAATGTAGGACTTTATTGGACGAATTAATTTTATGGAGAGCGAGCGTAGCGCCGCTGCTTCCAACTGGATTCTTGACAAGATTCACCAGTAGCAACTGAAACGCCTTTCCTCAACAACCAACAGTCAGTCGTCTTTCCAGCAACAGCAGACTTGACAAAGACCTAACAACAAAACGTCACTCCAACAAGATATTCTATGAAGTACAATACTAGTACTTGAAAAACCTTGTATCTAATTCACAAGATGTTTACTCTCTCAGGAAACTCGATGTGGACTACTTCTGGAATATACACCGCCAGTTATTCATATCACATGATGTAATCAACCGACAATAAACAACGTACAATATCCAATTCCAATAATTACTTTTGTAGCTAAAATCTGTATAAGTTATAAAATTACTACCAGATTCATTCTTCTTCGTTAATTCACCATACCTCCTTGTTCTTCAAATTTATTCTTTTCTCCATTAATTTTATTTCATGTAAACCTTTCCATACACCAAATAGATATGAAAATCTTGTTTTAAAAGGGTTTATTTCAAAATTAGTTTACATGTTTTTCAAATCAAATTTTATATGTGTCTAGAAATAACAACATTTTCCATAGTAATGTCTTAGTGTTTCTTTAATTTAAATAATCTTTACATCATATTATAGAACGTTTCTGTTTCTTTTCTTATATTCTTCAATCGGATTTGTATTTTAAACCATTGTTTTCCAAATACATATTTAATAATTCTGATTTCTTTTAATATACATAAATTCATTTTTATTAATTTTTAATGACATATTTTTAATCATTTTAATTACATGATATTAAACATTCATACTAAAACCATTACTGATTGACTGCATTGCAATATGAGTTATATATGCAATGATTGACTACGTTTGACTTTTCTTATACTAATTAAGTTTTTTCCAATTCTCTTTTAAGATGAATCTATGTATTTCATTTGCCCTTTAATAGATTATTAATCATTAATGGTATTAAATTTCTAGCTCCAGCAGAAACCACTACTCTTACAAAACAGGTCGGTTCACGCTGTTATTCCTGAAAAGTGATTTTGTTTAATGAAAGCTTATTTTAAAATCATATGACACTTTCTACAAATGCCAATGTCACTCAAGATTATGAAAGTGGAAAATTAATCCAAAATACACATTTGTTACAATTTGGCATTCAATAAACATGGAAAGTAAGTAATTCCTTTTTTAATACATCACTCTTTAATATGCTTTAATTTATTTTAGGTCTTTAGGTCACCTATCTTCGGAACTCGATCTGCCCCTTTGACTGACTGACCGTCTGCTTACAGAAGTTTCCGAATCTGCGCACACATCCCAGTATAGATGTAATCAGTCCTCAGCCAAATCTGACAGGACACTCCCCACCTCCACCAACAAACTCGACAAGACCCACCAGCAGTAGCTGCAATGTTTTTTCCTAATCTCACCAGCTGTTGACAACCTAGCAGTGGCTCAGGGACCACCACAGAATTCTAAAAACACTCTTTTTGGTTCAAAATAATAATACAAAGCATGAAGAAAAACTATTATACTTTTGTGCCATTCAGCCTTCTATAAATCTTGAGCAGTAATAATGTCACATCAAATATCTTGCAAAGAAAATACATGGATATTGAGCAAGCTGCACGTTACTGGGAAACATTATATTCTGAAGTTAAAAATTTAAGAAGTAGATTTGAAAATGTAATCCTAGAGGCAAAAATTGTGCGCATAAATGGGGATTCCTAGTCAATTTAAGATAAAACTGAAAAAAGAAACATTTTGATGAATTCGCTCAAGATCATTGGCTTGAAAATGAAGAAATGCCATTTAAAATTAATATTTTTTATCATGTTGTTGATATTGTTACAGTACAACTTCACAAAAGATTTGAAGGACTACATACAGTTGCAAATTTATTCGAATTTCTAACTCCAGCTAAAATAATTGAAATGGAAGACAACGTGATTATAAAATGAGCAATAAAAGTTCAGCAGACACTTTCATCTGATTTTTCTGAATCGCTTCCTTTACAATTATTGCTCTGTGGAAAAACCCTCAAAAACGACTTCAAAGAACTTAAAACAATACGTGATTTTGCTGAGCTATTGATTATAAAATATAGCAACATGAGCGATAGTTTTTCTGAAGTATGCTCCTTATTATAGTTATTAACGACATAAGGCCGTTAATAAGCATCTAACAAACGGGGATAAATTTGTGGCCGAGACATCAGGGCGAGGCTAATGAATTTATCCGAGTTAGTTAGATGCGATAACGGTCGTATGTTGTTGAATATTTTTCATAACACCTACAAAAATTAAAATTTGAGAGCAATTTATATGAAAAATTTAAATAGTATTACTAAAGGGTGTTAGAAAACTCTTCTTATCAGAGTCACCTATGGAAAAAATTACGTTTGGCAATACTGAAATGTATTGTTGGTGACACTGTAAGTCTATGTCAAATTCGATGTTAGTAGGTTAGGTTTTGCGTCAGTTTTGACACAGACTGATGCAAAGTCTAACCTGCTAACCTAGAATTTGACATAGATTTATAATGCCACCAACTGTACATTTCAGTATTGCCAATGTTAAAATGTTACTGTTCTGTTATTTCTTATAGACCTAGGCTGTTAAATGTATAACAGCCATGGCTGTTATGGGGAACTTTTCAGTCAGGTTGACAGTTCTGTTAATTACAAATAACAAGTAGCTGTTATGAAAATATTATTTTTGTCAATTCCCGGAACGTTCATTTTTAAAACTAAAATTAATACAAAATTGTTTAAGGGACACAATGAAGCTAGAACGGTTATCTGCTCTAGCCTTACTTAGCATAGAGGCTCGGAAAATGAAGGTGAAACCTTAATTCATGATTTTGCGAATGCGAAAAGCAGAAAAAACCATATAATTTTTTTAAATGTTTAATGTGCAACGAGAATGTTTAATGTGTTATGAAAATTTATATGTTTTTATTTGTTTAATATATAATTTATATTTTTAAACTGTGGGTATACTGATTTATTGTTTTTTATCTTACATGTAGATGAATTTACTATTTTTTGCCTTTATATGGTGAGGGCCCATACCAACTTTTTTCATCGGGGCCATTTTTTGTAGTTACGCCACTGCAACCTAGTAATACTAATCCCGCAGAGGTCCAAGTCACAAGACGTCACTCCAATTAAAAGCTTGGCGAAGTAGAATACTAGTAAATGAAAAAGCTTTCATCGAATTCCCAAGATGTTTACTCTACTGAGAAACTCGATGTAACCCACTTCCAGTAAATGCAGCTCCGGTTATCTAATTTACATGATGTAATTAATTAATAATAAACTCAGTATAGTACCCCAATTCCAGAAATTGCTTTTGTAGATTATAGTAACTGTTTAAATTATGGTATTCCTACCATATCCATTCTTCTCCATAACATAGCCATATCTTCTTATTTTAAAATTTATTTTTTTTCTTCTCCGTAATTTTATATAATGTATACCCCTATTACATACCAAAAAAATTGAAAACCATATAATACAGAGTTTATTTTCAAATAATTAGTGGCTTAGAAAATTATTAAGTACATGTTTTCTTACCGAAATTTTATTTGTGTCTAAAATAACAATATTTTCCATAGTGATATCCTTTCTGGCCTTTATGCATATTTTTAAATTTTAACACTATATAAAATGTTATTACATTTATTTTAACATCCCACTTGAGGCTTTGCATGAAATAGAATTAAATTCACTCACTGAAGGGATCACCACCAGCAACCACACTGCCACGAAGAAATCTTGTAGTAAATCGAGAAATAGAGAAGGAAACTTACAACCAGAGACGCTAGAATTAATAAAGAAAAGGAAAAAAAACACCTAGAAGTACCACAGAACATAGAACTCTTAATAAAGCAATAAACAAGAAAAGTAAGAAAGGACATAAGAACATCTAACACACAAACCATAGTAAACACCATAGAAGACAACACTAACATGAAGGTTCTGAACAATCTGAAGTCCAACAAATCCTTAGGTGAAAACATCATAACCAAGATGAAAAACCATCACGGCATTACTGCATATCAAGAATAGAAAAGTCCCGGCGAAGATAGGGTGACATGTGAGATGCTAAAAATGGAAGGAGATATCATAGAGAAAGCCCTAAAGGTGCTGCTCAATGGATTCTTAAGTGAGGGAAATAATCCGGATTCGTGGCAAAATGGCAAAAGTTATTCTACTATTTAAAAAAGACGATAATACAAACATGGAAAATTATCGACCCATATAAGTTTGCTGTCACACTTATATAAACTTCTGATCAAAATACTAACTAATCGACTAACAAATAAACTAGATGACTATCTATCAACCAATCGAGCAAGCCGGTTTTCGAAAGGAATACAGTACGATCGACCATCTCTAAACAATAAGATCATTAATAGAAAAAATTACGGAGTACAACGTTCCCCTGCATCTGGTCTTTGTTGACTTCCATAAGGCCTTCAACTCCATCGAAAGATGGTCTTTTTTAAAGGCTATGGACACAGCGAGAATTGACTCTCGATACTCGACACTTTTGAAAAATATATACGATAAAGCTACTTTTCAAGTAAAAATCAACGAGAACCTAAAAACAGCAAGTATTCCGCTTAACAGAGACGTTCGTCATGGGGATATCACCAAAGCTCTTTACTCTGGCTCTTGGGGATGTATTCAAGACGTTACCGTGGGAGGGCAATGGCATAAATATCGATAGATACGATACATACATACTCCCAGTGGCGACTTACGGATTAGAGACCATTGATTTGGCAAATAACAGTGTGAACAGACAAAGAGTGACACAAAGAGCCATGGAAAGAGCTATGTTGGATATTAGTTTGAGAGATAAGGTTACAAATAGGCAAATTCGTAGACAGACGAGACTATCAGATGTGATGAGGAGGGTTGCAGAACTCAAATGGCAAATGACGTAGCTCGACAAAACAAAAATAGATGGACATCTAAAATAACCAATTGGCGTCCCAGACAAACAAAGAGAAGCGTCGGGAGACCACAAAGACGATGGCACGACGACATCAAGGAACGATCAGGAGACAAATGGCACAAGACAGAAAGGCATCGAAACATATGGAAGAGGTCTACATCCAGGAGTGGATAGACAATGGCTGATAGAGAAGAGAGAATAAAAAGAAGCTCCACCCTTCGTGCTCAGCTGCAGGACCCGCTTTAAGCTAGTTGCAGGTCGTAAAATATAATTCCCCTGTAACAACTTCCTCAGATGAGTACATTGCGTTGTGTAAGTATTGTTATGGTACCTTCTTGAGACTGATAATTAGCAATTAAAAAGTTAAGAGGGGTTTTATGAATTAAAAGTACCTACCATATAAACATTTGAGATTTGTTTGACGAATGGGAGATTAGATACAGTTACTGTTAAATTGTGAATAGTTTATTAAAAAGGTTCGAGCATATAAGTTGATTTATTGGGATAGTTGTTTGGAACATCAGAGCTTAGATCTTAATTTGTATTAAATGACAAACGGAACAAGTAAAGTGAAAGCCAAAGTCAAATGATTATCTGAATAAGTCAATTGTGAAATGTTATAATGAAGTATATCATATAGCAATGTACCAGGAGTGTTACACTGTAAAAAATTTGGTACAATTTTATTGCTAGATAAAATGATATTAATAGAGAATAACAACTATTTTTTTTTCAAAATATGTAAGATGTTTTTGTAGTAAAGTGAAATTTAAAGAATAAAAACCCTTTAATAAAATGATAAAATCATTGTCTGGTTGTTGTGCTAAAGGGTTTGTTTAATAAAATTAACTATTAAAATATACTGAAGAATAAAGTGGTTAATAAATGGTACAAAGAGGAATAAGAACATCTAATAATAATAAAATAATATACATAGAATAACTATGTCTACAGTGGATTTGGATATACCATATACAGTCAGTGTTGGGCATCCTTTTTGATTTGGAACTTTATGTGAGTCGCTGTAATGTGAATACATCTACAATTGATCTGGAATTGGATGCACACTACATGTGAAAGTACTGTTGGACTTGGAAGGGCTTGTAACCATAATGATTTCTACATCTGAATTGGATCTTGACGTAGGGAGCATCGAGGTCTTGCGGGACGTCGCAATTTTCCTATAATAACTGGATAAGAAGTATTGTTGTCATTGTTGGAAATAAGGAGATTTCTAAAAAAACAAGGAGCTTACATTAGAGGCAAAGGCAGTTTGGAAGGCTACCAGCTTGCTGGATGTGACACGGAGGGACGGTTCCTGTGGACTTGGTTTATGACGGTGTTGTTGACGGCGTTGGAGTTGTAGAGGAGGTGATCAACAACGGTAGCTGTTACAGGAAGCCTTGTTTTACTGAAGTTTCTGGTGGATCAGGAGCAGGACTGCTTGTGTTGTTGCGACTGACATCCTATGGGAAGTGCTTCAGTGAATAAATAAAAGATATATGTTAAAATTTAAAACAAATAAGTCTTTAATACTGAGTGAATTACATATGTACTACTTACTTGATAGATATTCGACATAGTTGGTATGTGACAGAAATCATTTTTAACTTTTCACTTTGACAATTCGCGAAATGTCCTAATAATTTTTTTTTGTGTGCTGATTAACTATCATAAAATTGATTTGAATATGTATGGACCTAACTTGAGGTAAGATCATTCATGTCTCAAAGAGCTAGAAAAAGAGGTAATTATTTACTTTAGCTTGAAACGCTTAAATTGCAACTTTTGAAAGCAGTTTTGCACTGTTCCTATGGTTTATGGCCTGCTGAACTCGAATTTGTTGTCGAAAGAAGCGAAAAATGTATATTTTCACCAAGTAAATACGAAATTAAAATGTACCTCTACTATCACAATTGACACTTCACGTGTTAGCTACGTTGCCAACTGTCGTTAAAATACCCTAAACGGTGTGGCGCGCCCAAACGAGTATAAAAGTATAGAGGCCTCTAGTAAATACTTTGCTAAAATGCAGTATCGTAGGCCACTTCTGTTTCATGTCCAGGAGCTATCATTTTAGGTTAGTTGCAGTTTAAGGTTTGTGTGTACTAAGTACCCACTAAAAGGTTGTGGTCTACTATACTACAGTTTTTCCTCATTCTATCTATTTATTTTAAATCAATGGGTGCCCCCCTGGTGTTTTTCGGGGTTTAGTAACATATTTGAACTACAGTCTGCGTTGCGTGCGCACCCAAATAAAATGACGTCTTTATGCTATTTCGCCGGTGATTTTCGTGTTTTTCGGAATTTATGATGGATTTTTGTACATTTTCTATTTAAAAACGCATTTCCGCCGACTTCTCTGTACTTACTTTTTGTTCTGTATGGCCTTTTTTAGGGATTCTAAAAAACGGTTTTTAGCTACTGTAAACTGTTACCGAAAAAGAGAAATAACATAGAAATATTATAAAAGGGCATATCTAACGTTAACTTATAAAAAAATAGGAGTTATTTCAATACAAGAGTAAAATCATATAAGCTTCAATAATTGAAAAACTATCTGATTTAATTAAATTGAGTAAACAAATAGGAAAGGATGAGGAGGTGTATACCATAGCAAAGATATTGGCGCCGCAACGTGGAGCCAGAACAGTATATACGATATAAGTCTATATAATGGAAGACAAGAGATGGCCCAAGAATTTACATCAGTGGACAGCTCAAGGAATGAAAAGAAAAAAGCCTCATGTAACATGAAGAAAAATAAGAAGAAAAATTCGAAAGACAAAACTAAGTGGAAGCTAGGATGCAAAGGATGGCGACAGTCTCTTCGAGACTTACCATCAAAGAAGAATGCAATATGTTACATGTACAGTCGTGTTCAAAAATGTGTTGTACAACGACAGTTGTAAGTTTATTGGGGATTGTGTTATTACTCAACAGAGGCTCACGCTGTATCATTAAATAGGTAGACCTAGATGTACCGTTGCGGCCAACTCAAAGTGCACGGCAGATTTTTAGCTTGTAATACGATATTCTAATCATAGACGTCGAGTTTTGACGTTTACGTTTGGCATCAACTGTCATAGAACTGAAAACTCGGAAAACTCCCAGACATTTGTCAGAAGCAGAGAAAATGCGAGCTATTACAAAACTGGAAGAGAACTGGTCGCTGAGTCGAGTCGCAGCAGATTTACATGTGGGCAAAAGCTGCATTTTCAAAATTAAAAATCGTTGGCAGCAGAGACTTCTGCAAGAAAAGTTTTTATAACACCAGAGTACAAAGAACGAAGAATACAGTTTGCAACTGACTATTTGAATGAAATCGACGAGTTTTGGGACACGACTGTTTTCTTAGATGAAAAGGTATTTCAATCATTTACCAATTGACGATTAAGGGTGTATAGACCACAAAATTCAAAATTTGAGGAGCAATATTTTGTTCAACCCTTAAGGAGTAGTGGACGATTCTCTGTAAACGTATGGGGATGGATCAATGCTCACGGATCGGGGGCATGCTATAGAATTAATGGTCGACTGAACGTTGAAAATTATTGCAACATTTTGCAAAATGTGATGCTGCCATCTGTAAGAGAGGTCTTTCCTAATCAATTTACTTTTTAACAGGCAAGATATTACCTAATTAATTAATTTTGTTTATGTTAACGTAATTGATAACATTATTTTCACAGGATAACTGTCCTGTGCATGTATTAGGGGTTGTTCATTGATGGTTTGATGAGAATAATATCAATTTATTACCATGACCTGCAAGAAGTCCGGACTTGAACCCTATCGAAAAGGTTTGCGGGTATTGAACTACAAAAATTTATACCAGGGATTTTACACCAAACAACGTCGATGAATTATGGGAAAGAATAAGAAACGCTTGGAAAACTGAGAGAAGGATACAATATGGAAACATTGGTCAAATCTATGCGAAACAAACTGCAAAGCGTAATACCAATCGAATACTGATACATATTTATTAAATACATATTATTATACGTATAGTTTGTTTACTTGCGAAACTTTGCTAAAATACAAACATTAAAAAAGTAATACCTATTCTTACAATTACAAGCAACGCCACTGGAGAAACCCTCATTTAATAAGCCGAAAAATCGCAAAAATAACCATAGTAACAAAAAACCGTGCACTTTGAGGTGTCCGCAACTGTACACTTCCAAACTATTTGTATATACAACACCTTTTTTAACTTTGTGTAATTAATTTATATTCACAAAACACAAATGCTGTACAACACTTTAATGAACACGACTGTAAATGGAGTAAATAAATACTAGAAGAATGGCTCGCCTTAAATTTTTTACGTTCGATTATTTTGCGTTAAAGTTTTCCTCTATTTTTTAAGTTCCAGCAGCAAAATATAGTATGATCAAAAATTATTTTCATCTAGTATGGCCATGCAATAGTTCATAATTTATGAATGCAACTACATTTATACTTACAGGGTTTTCCGATTGCTTTTCACCATGTATCAATTGTGTTTCACTATTTGTCAAATGTAATTCCCATTTGTCAATATTGATAAGTGTTGACAAGAGGGAAAAGCATTTGAGATAAAGGGAAACTCAACTGATACACGGTGAAAAGCAATCGGAAAACACTGTAAATGTCAAACTTGACATTTGCTTTTTAAGTGAGTTATAGTTGCATTCATAAACTAGAAAGTATTCCATGGCCATACTAGATAAAAATAATTTTTGATCATACTATACTTACTGCTTAATTCTTCAAATTGAGATGAACCATTTTAATTACGGAACGTGATGGAAAACACATAAATCGCTATAAATATGTTTCAATAATATACGTTTTTTATCTCATTTTCAAGCGTAAAGCATGTCTTTTTGGGCCTTGGGCCATAATAGTTATTTACGTAACAAGTACTGAAAGTGAGACTTTACAGAGCAAGTAGGAAATTAATAGCCTTCTAGCCAAGTAAAGTCACTTACAGTACGAGCTGCGTACAATGCTTTTTGTTGAATCGCGAGAAGAGTACACTAGCTGATACAATAATAAGGTGATTTAACTTTCCAGTAGTGGTGCCTGGTGTCACAGACCGGGTGTTCCTAATTTTGCCAATAATTGTGAAATTTGTAGGAAGGTAAAGTTGCATGGTTCAGCAGTTTGAGACATGTGCTAGAAAACATCTGCGTGTCTGGTTATTGCTGTGGTATAGTACTCGTACCGTAAACATATTCTTTCTGTTGATGTCTTGGTTACCATAATGTTAATATCATTGTACTTCTTCTTGTAAGTGCCGTCTCATTTGAGGTTAGCTGTTATTATGGTTTATTCATTCCTATTTCGTGGTAAATGTATTAGAGTTGCTGTTGTTGTCCCCATCCATTGTTTTAGGTTATTTAACCATGATATTCGTGTTCGCCCTAGTGCTCTAGATCCGTTTATTTTACCAGTCATGATTAACTGAAGTATGCTATATTGGCAAATTTCTATGTCAATGCTCTAATTTTCATCAATTGGTCGTCCTAAGTATAAATTATGAGAAACTCTCTGGATATTATTATACATTAACGTAATATTTTCATGCACATTTTGTTTGCTTACAATCATACATTTTGTTTTGTTTGTATTAATTACCAGTCCTTGTTCGTTACCATACCTATTGACCCTGACGAGTACCACTACACCACTTGCAGGTGAGTTTTGATTTTCGCCAGTAATACCGATGGGGCCACAATTATACGGATGGGGCCATAATTATATATAACAGCAATGAGATAACATGAACAACGAAATAGAATGCTTGAATAAGAAAGAGATGGCCATACGAAAAAATTACTTTAGTAGGCATGTGTAGTTGACAAATGTCATAATTAAACTAAGCGTCAAGCCTTCTCGAATATTTGCTACTATGTTTATCTCTTTTTTACTCAAGCAATACGTGTTATTTTCTTGTTCATGTTATCTTATTGCTGTTATATATAATTGTGGCCCTATCGGTATAAAACAGCAATAAGATAACATGAACAAGAAAATAACACGTATTGCTTGAGTAGGAAAGAGATAAACATAGTAGCAAATATTCGAGTAGGCCTGATGCTTATTTTAATTATGACAGATGTCAACTAATCATGCCTTCTAAAATAATTTTTTCGTATGGTCATCGCTTTCTTACTCAAGCATTCTATTTTGTTGTTCATGTTATCTCATTGCTGTTATATATAATTATGGCCCCATCAGTATAGTATCATCAGCGTACCTCAAATTATTTATTGTCCTACCATTGATCTTAATTCCCTCGGTTCTTTCATTTAGTGCTTTTTGTATTGCATATTCTGAGTAGATATTAAATAATATAGGCGACAGTATACAACCTTGTCATGCCCCTCCTTTAATATCAATGCAGTTGGTAAGATAATTTCCTATTTTGACCTGAAATCTGTCTCCAGTAGAGGTTATTGATTATTCGAAAGTCTTTTCGTCGATACCAGTGTCTTGTAATAGCTCTATTATTTTGTCATGTTAACCTTATCAAAAGCCTTCTAATAGTCTACAAAGCATATATATTACTGTGGTTTATTATACTTGTTGTGTCTATTTATTTAGAATAAATTACATTCATCTCATATGGGCCGGGTCTCGACATTCTAGCATTTATGATCTTGATTTGTATAAATTATTGAAATACATTTGCTATTAACGTAATTACGTGCTATCTTTTTAATAAATTAATTGTAAATGCTTTGAATAATGCTGATTTAACTACTGGGATTGCTACAATATTGAATATTATTTAACTAATGGGAACTTAATCCAAATATGGCGATCCAACGCTTCTGCCGGAACTGCACATAAAACCGACTTCACGCTTGGAATTCACTAAATTCTATCTTTTAGGATGAACACTCCTGACCTTTCTGTTGCTTTTACTATGGGAACTAGGACTGGAGTCCCAGCAAGTTCCACGATGCCTGGGCTCCTCTTTCTCCATTGGCCTGCAGATACAAACCGCTGCCCTGTTTTTAAACACTTTTTTAAAACTTTGTCAGAAGTGCTACGAATTACTACAACCTACTACAGTTTACCCAAAGATATGAAATTAATTTCAAAACACAGTGAATTGAAAAAGGATATTTATTCTCGTATCAACAATTATTTATTGGGGAAGGCAAAATTAACACCACTTCACAGCTTGGCTTCCTTTCCCCAATGGTTTGTCTTCGATCTCATATTATTCAACTCAAGACTAACACTATTTTTAATACCGGGTTACAAATTATTATCAAGGCCAATGCTATTTTATACTATTTACAAAAATTAAACTAGCACATTTTATAAAATATTACCTGATATGCTTGAAATATGCTATTATAATCTAAAGGCTTAAAATGTGTTCATAGCAATATATATATATATATATATATATATATATATATATATAATTTTTCATTCTTGACATTTTTCTACTAAAATAGTTAGGCAGAATGATGCTTCTCTTACACCAATACCACCTCTAAAAACAAACTGTGTGGTATCAATGATGTCTTCGCATTTGATTAGACATTATTTTCAGAAAGACTTTTAGTGCTTTGCTCATTAAGCTGATCAGCCAGTAGTCATCGCAGTTTCTGGCGTTGATTTTCTTCGGAAATGAAACAAATATTGATTTTCTCCAATCTTCAGAAATCTCTCCTGCTGCTTTTCCGTTTTTGGCAGTTCTTATGGCATATTCCACTTCAGATTTTAGAATACTCAGATATTCTTCATTTTGAATGGCAATCTGGTTTTTTCTGTCCTCGTTAAATATATTTTTAAGATATTCTTCCCAGATTCTTTTTGCCTCTCCAATGTCTGTGACCTCGTTACCGTTTGCATTAGATAGGGTGTTATGATATCTTTTCTTGTGGAGTCCTGCTGATGTTTTGAATTTTTTATGTAAATTAAAATCATCGTGGCTTGTAGTTCTTCTATTTCTTCGCAATTTTCTGCATTCAATCTTCTTTGGCTTCCCTAATTTAGTTCTTTATTATATTATTAATATTTTTGTATTTGTCTGCGTTTTTATTCTCCCATTTTCGTCTTTTTTCCATTCATTTTCTGGCATCCATGTTTGTTCGATCTAGTTTCATTCCTAAAATTTGTTGGCTTACTTTTAGTATTGTTTGTTTTATATCTTGCCAGAGTTCTTCTACAGTTCTTGTTCGTAGAGCAATTTTGTCTATGGATCTCAGTTTTTCGCCGATATTAGTTCTAATAATATGTTTAGTTTTTTCTCTCTAAGTTTTCTAGGTTTAGTTTAGGGCTTTTTTGTGGCTTTTATACTTTTTTTATTTTCAGCCATATGTTTGCTACTACGAGGTTGTGATCTGAATTTATGGCACCCCCGGAAATGTCTTTGTACAAGTTACACTGATTCTGAACCTTTTATTTAAAAGTATAAAGTCGATTTGATTTCGAACAATTTTGCCTTTTCTATACTGAGGAGACCTCCACGTGTACAGTCTTCGCGGAGAAAGCTTATACCAGGTATTAGATGCTATCAATTCATTCTCTGTGCGGAATTGTACAAGACGGTCCGCGCGTTCGTTTATTTCACCTAATAATCCGTAGTTACCGATTACGTCTGTCACTATTCCCTGACGTAATGATGTTCATGTCATGTTTCTTTATTAGTTTTATCAGTGCTTCCACTTGTTCATAAAACTCCTGTATTTCTGTACCGGGTTTATCGGCCGCGCGCTGACATCATTTAAGTTTTTATTTATAAACACATATTAAGGAAAGTCATAGTTACAAAGATAATAGTCAGCTAAAATAAATATAAGAATTACCGTGTCTTTATTGGTAACTATTTATATGCATAATTAGAATCTTACTCTTTCACTAAAATTTCGATCGTATATAAAATTGTACTTTGACGCTGAGAACCAAAAATGCATATTCTACGCTTTCCAATAACTATTGGCGGAAAATACATATCTTGAAAAAGATCGCGGGGCAAAACGCTTGCTCACTCGCGTTTTAACTCTGCCCCACTCGTGACTAAAGACTAGCTTTACGCACTTGTATCGTAAATTACTAATTGTTAATACCTTATTGGCGCCTTTCACTGCTTTTTTGCTCTTTTGTATTTTGCCTGAACGTGTTGTCGTACGAATACCAATAAACTACATCTGTAAGAGGTTTCAAAATATTGCAAGGTTTTAATATGGGTTTTGAATATACCACCTTCCTACTTAAAATTATTGAAGTGCAATGAGTTTACCTAAAATTAAGTACGTTTCGGTATTGCATAGACGAACATACCGTAATCCACGTTTTATAGGATTTCATAGACATTTCGGAATTGGAACTCAATTTCTAATATTTGATATTCGATAAAGATAAAAGTACAATTTAAGTAATTAAATACTATTAGTCCCCGACTCACTGTTTAACGACGATATAAGTTATCTCTATTTGTTTAATACACAAGGCATGGTTGTATTTTATTTTAGGGCAACATTGAATCACGTGTGTAAATACTTTTATTGTTCATATCCGCATTGTAAAAATAGAAAAATAGAAAAAAATAGTAAAATAATCCTCCATTAGAGACTTTATCACGTATAGAACAGAAAGCTGTAAACTACTTTTTGTTGACACAAATAAATTTTAAAAATGTATGGCGAAAAAATTCGATGAACATTTTGTCTGTAGTCTTATAGGATCCACTGTAAATCGGACGATAGAAGAATGTACGAGACAAGCCTCAGACTACCGCAAGAAACTTCACTTAACTCAGAACCAAAGTAGTGTTTCTCTGGCGTTGTTTACCCGTACTCTTTCGCTTACCTCCTGATGAAGCCCCTCATAAACGTGAGCAAAACGTTGAGTTATTCTATTTCAACAATAACACGATCCAATCCCGGAAGTCGTTCAATACGTAATGTCAACGACCATGGAATACTCCGAGATTTTCATAAATAAAATACAACTTTACAAGTATTGAAAAAAATAATTAAAATAATAATCTAATTACGAGACGATGTTATTGTAATAGATAATGAATTATTATCAATTGTTACAGGTAAAACGGAATTTATGGCATAAAAGCCAAGCCACAATTTTAATCTAACTATTTTAATAAGACAAATCCGTAAAACTCAAATACAATTCGCCCTAACCTCATTACGATGTTCCTGTAACAAAGTTTTGCCTGCTTAACTCGTTGGGAATCGAGTGGTTTAATTGGATACTCATTAATTAAAGTGATGACTTGGCTAATTAAGTAAAGTTGTTAATGAATAAAGCGCTACAGATTTTAAAACCTTTCCGAAAACTGCACTCTTGAAGTCTGAAAGGGAACAGTATTTCGTCTCGGTGACAGCTGTGAACGACGGCAGCCTGCCCATACACGGATTCATCTTATTATTGATTTCAAGAAGTCCCCAAAACTCTTTACACAAACAAACAAATACAATAGGATGGGTCGCATGCAATCAGCATAAAATAAAAGCTAGTTAACTTGGCTATTTTGATTTTAAATATATAGTGTGATCAAAAATTAATTCTACTTAGCCTAGTTATGGAATAGTTCTTAATTTATGAATTCAACTGTAAGTCACTTAAAAGTAAAATGTCAAATTTGACATCTAAGTATAAACGTAGTTGTATTCATAAACTTTAAACCATTCCATAGTCATATTAGATGAAAATAATTTTTGATCCTACACCTATATGACGTCCTAAGAAGTTCACATACTATTAAAGGCAAGAGTTAATTACTGTTATCAAACATTTAGGCATAGGTTACTTATTACTTTAAAAAACTAAAGTTTATAAATAGGTAACGTACAGCTCGTCTGGAAAGCGCGACTGACTGTTTAATTAGTCACAGCACTTTAAATTATAGCACCAAATTCAACAATTAATTATAACAACATAATACCTTGTCTAGTATCTTGGCAGCCGCTTATATAATGTCTGTCGGGCACCAGTGGTGTGTCGCACATTCAATTGCAGCCGGAAAATCTCAAAAGCTTGAAGACAAATTCGGAAAAAATCGATATCAGCCGGATCAAGGGTGTCACGAACCAAGGAACGACTACCAACCAGGGTAGCGCAGTAAAATCCTCAAGAAGAGAACGGGAACTTAATGGAATATATACCACGAGTTCTCGGTAAAAGCACTTTCCCCAATGATCTTTGGACACAATGGAGTTTTCAGCTTAATCCGCTTAAAACGACTCTACTTCCGATATGGAAACTCGCGGCCACTCTAATGTACAACGCAGACCCTCAGCATGGTTA